>OX465242.1:21653516-21946815 GCA_949987775.1 Aproaerema taeniolella | reverse complement strand
CAGAGCCTACCCCACACCGCATGAGACCATAGGACCCCACCTCAGATTCAGAATAAATTGAGGTGTCGTTGCCTGGGGTGGATTAATAGAAAGCAGGTCTCATTTCCTTAGTCGCCTCTTATGACACCCATAGAAAGAAATGGGGTGATGTTATTCTCAACCGATCACTACATGGCAAAAGACCCGATATAACACCCTTTTCGGTAACTGATTTAAAGTGACCTGAATAGTTTCCGTGTGAAACTAGTGAATGAGTCAGAATATTTCTCCATAAACGCACTTTTTTGCCTACAGTACCCAGCCTTAACATAAATATAATCAGTTCACTGCAGCAACAGAAATAAGCTGGTTATACGCGAATAATCACCTGATCTCTTCGGGCAGAAGTGTCGCGATCTTCCTGCGTCCATCTTGAATCTAAAATTCCTCAACGGGAGTGCGTGAACGGTTAATTTAAACCCACATCGAATGCATTACAATATTGATACAGTAAAGCTGAATTACAGTTCTTCCTTCAAAAAATCGTTTTAAATTATTGTGACATGCAAATACCTATGTAAAGCCTATGCTTTTATTGTATTCGTATTTTGACCGATTTCAAAAAAAGGAGGACGTTCTCAATTCGTGTAGCTCAGGCCAGCAGACCCACGGAATTTAAACAATGAATTTAGGTATTCTATGTATGCCAATATACAGTGCCTTCCTAGTGCCTATTGATGCCAAAAGAACCATATCTAGTGCCATCATAGTTTAAGAAATATAGGTCGTTGTTTGTGGGTCTGCTGGACGGATATCAGCCCAGCAGACCCACCTCTCGTACACGGAAACGGCTAAAGTTAGAGACATGGTTCTAGTTCTAAGCTTTAATGCTTTACTTGGTGCCATCGAGAAAAAAGTTTCAAACCTAGTGCTTCAAGCGTTTCGGAGCTATAAAACGATCTTGGTGTGCCTGCTGGGCGGAGGTTCAACGCAGCAGACCCACCTCTCGTACACGGAAACGGCTAAAGTTAGAGACATGGTTCTAGTTCTAAGCTTTAATGCTTTACTTGGTGCCATCGAGAAAAAAGTTTCAAACCTAGTGCTTCAAGCGTTTCGGAGCTATAAAACGATCTTGGTGTGCCTGCTGGGCGGAGGTTCAACGCAGCAGACCCACCTCTCGTACACGAAAACGGCTAAAGTTAGAGACATGGTTCTAGTTCTAAGCTTTAATGCTTTACTTGGTGCCATCGATAAAAAAGTTTCAAACCTAGTGCTTCAAGCGTTTCGGAGCTATAAAACGATCTTGGTGTGCCTGCTGGGCGGAGGTTCAACGCAGCAGACCCAACACGATAGCTCCATAACTAGAAGGTAATTGTTATGAAATCTCATATCAACGTTTAGTGTGTAATTAGTGCCTTAGCTTAACATAAAAATATCTGTTTAATTTGACTTCCAAACATAACAAATAGCCTCTGAAAGTTCTCCATACATTTTAACAACCGAGGTACAGTCACGCTCAAAACTCAATTTATTAGGTTACATATGCCAACATATTTTTTGAATGGGGTAATAAACTGTCAATTTCTCACTTCAGATGTCGCCTCTGTTGACTGATCCTAAAATTTTACGTGTAGCTGTCATTCTCCATATTAGTTTCGTAAAAAAACAATTTATTTATAGTAAATTAATGAATTTTGACAATTTGCACAGCTATTAACTGCAAAAATACGGTGTACATGTATTCCCCAAAGATCCAAAAAAAAAAGTTTTAAAAAAGTAGCTTTTCTTTTACTCAACTCTTCTTTCAATTGAAGTACACATCTTTGTAATTTGACTTTAATTTGAGTAATTATTTCCGCAAAAAAAATAAAAAACACTTGCTCGCAATCTAAATAAAATGACAGCGCCGCAGCTTGACACGGAACAGTCAACAATGCTGCCACCTCTAAAGAGCTTTTAGTTTATAACCCCATTCGTAATCGTTCATGTATCCTAATAGTAATTAACTACATACCTATTATATAGATATACCAACTTATTTTGTAAAAAGGTAAAAAGCGACTAGGCAATAAATTTAAAAAAAAAATGGGCTACGCATCTGCAAGTTGCTTTCCCAAACCAATAGATGGCGCTACTGTTTTATGATGCGTTGTCTCACAATAAGATTGTTAATGCATTTAAGACTATGCGCGGCCTATGCGCTAATAAAGGGTAGATGACTTTCAGCACTTGACAATGGTTTAGGTAAATCGTCAGAGGGCTTAACAGCGCGAGCTTCCGGGTTCGAATCCCGATCGTGTCAAAAATGCTTCACCACTTTTTTTTGGATAATAATAAGAAAACACTATAGTTTAGGATTTTAAAGATTTTTTCAAAAAAATTATACATTTCAACACGGGTTCTCATCACTTTTTATATGCTTAGTTGAGGTGATATATGTACACAAATCGTGGTAAGAACCAGCGTTAAAATATATAAAAATTGTAAATTTAAACCTGTTTTGAAACTTTCTTTTCTATTTATGATGTGATAATTATCAGTTGATATTAAAATCTGTATGTTTAGTGAACATTAGTTATGAGACATTAATTAGTGAGTAATTAAATACGGTTTGAAAGGTTATCATTTATTTATAACAATCAACGTCGGTAGTATAAAATATCAAAATACATAAAATCATAAAATAACTTTTTATTGGGTCATTCTCGTCGATATCATTTTACTTGTGGCCTTAAGCGTTCCTTCAGATGTACGGGAACTTGTATATTTGAATTTAAAAAGCCACTTTAAGTTGATATGCTTACTTGCTTTTCTTTTTATGTTAAAAAAAACCACAAAGAGAACTTAGCTAGCGATGAGTAAGACCCATTTAGTAAAAAATACCATTGGTAGCATAAATTGTTATCACAAATTGTAGGATCACATAATTCTAAAAAAAATTATCTAAGGCCCGTGTTCACCAAAAATATAACTAACGGTTAAACGGCGGTTAGAAGCTAATCAGACAAAATGTCAAAAAACAAAATGGTAAAATGACAAAATGGTAATCCCAATTCGAAACGCCGTCGCGTCGTCGGCGCAGCGGCACAGTGCGGTGGCGCGGTGACAGTGCGGGGCAATGCGCCATCTATGATTTTCTGATAGAAGTTTTTCGTACCTAAATTTTGAAATTCACACGCATTCTTGTCGAAAAACTCTACTTAGATTATTTGAATTCTTCGTTATAATTTTTTTTTCGTAATCTATTCGTTTAGCAATAAAAAACCAAAAATAAATCAAGAGTAAAAATTTTTTTTTGATTAAAATGCTTTTCTTTAAATGCTCTAAAATACAGTCTCTAAGGACAAAAATAAACATAAAATAAACCAAACTCATAATTACATAATTTATATGCTATTAACTTACCCATTAAAAAAACATTTTTCAACTCTTAAATTTTTTAGTCCCAATCTTATACACAGTCACATAGTACCGAGATATATTTGTATTCTGAATATAAGTTAAGACGATAACGCACACCTAATAAAACCTGAAGATATATTTTTATCATATATCAAAATTAAACTACGTAATTTTTGATTTAGGTACTTAGCGCTTAAACTGTGCTAATAACTAATAAACCCCGCACGCAGGCAAGGGGGAAGACTTAGTAAGTACATAAAAGGTCACTTGGTGGACAAAAATCACCTTTACGAACATTGAAAATAAAATACAAGCTTGTAAAAAAGACATTTAATCCATATTGTATCAACAATTACGTAAAAACTATTGATTATGTACGCGACTGTATTCATTTTGAAATGTATGCAGAACTTTCAGAGGCTATTTGTTATGTTTGGATGTCAAATTAAACAGATATTTTTATGTTAAGCTAAGGCACTAATTACACACTAAACGTTGATATGAGATTTCATACCAATTACCTTCTAGTTATGGAGCTATCGTGTTGGGTCTGCTGCGTTGAACCTCCGCCCAGCAGGCACACCAAGATCGTTTTATAGCTCCGAAACGCTTGAAGCACTAGGTTTGAAACTTTTTTATCGATGGCACCAAGTAAAGCATTAAAGCTTAGAACTAGAACCATGTCTCTAACTTTAGCCGTTTTCGTGTACGAGTGGTGGGTCTGCTGCGTTGAACCTCCGCCCAGCAGGCACACCAAGATCGTTTTATAGCTCCGAAACGCTTGAAGCACTAGGTTTGAAACTTTTTTCTCGATGGCACCAAGTAAAGCATTAAAGCTTAGAACTAGAACCATGTCTCTAACTTTAGCCGTTTCCGTGTACGAGAGGTGGGTCTGCTGCGTTGAACCTCCGCCCAGCAGGCACACCAAGATCGTTTTATAGCTCCGAAACGCTTGAAGCACTAGGTTTGAAACTTTTTTCTCGATGGCACCAAGTAAAGCATTAAAGCTTAGAACTAGAACCATGTCTCTAACTTTAGCCGTTTCCGTGTACGAGAGGTGGGTCTGCTGGGCTGATATCCGTCCAGCAGACCCACAAACAACGACCTATATTTCTTAAACTATGATGGCACTAGATATGGTTCTTTTGGCATCAATAGGCACTAGGAAGGCACTGTATATTGGCATACATAGAATACCTAAATTCATTGTTTAAATTCCGTGGGTCTGCTGGCCTGAGCTACACGTCCTCCTCCATCGCTTCTCCAATGCAGACTGACGCGATCCGTATCCCAGCAAGACTACACCCGCAATATTTATCACGATCCTTGGATCGCGTTCCGGATTTTTGGAAATCTAGAAATTTTACGATATTTATCGCGATCCATCAATACTTGATACTACACGTTCAATAAAGGTTTGAGTACAGTACATACATTTTTTCGGATTCCGCTATAAAAAATAATAATGTTGTATTTTTCTGCAATTGAAACATTTTTTTTATTACAAAAACAGAATAATTTTTTTATAGCAACTTTCTTTAAAAATTTCACTTTCCAAGACAACTGTTACCGACCTCTATTTTTTACGCACAAAATCATTAATGTTTTACAGGATTCTGTAAATGGTGATATCAGTGATGGTTTTTAGATTTAATAGTTATCCTTTTTTTAAAAATTTCATCAAAGGTAAGATACATTAATCAGTTTTTTATTTGACAAGGAATCGTAATCATATGCAATTTGGGGGAAAAGAGCACGCTTGAGGGTGAAAAAATACGAAAATGGGGTGAAAAGAACCGAGTCAAGTAGAAATAGCAACGCAATTCTGAGCAACAGAAACGGGAGATAAACTTACGTAATAAAGATAAAAAATAAAAAATGTTGAAGCATAAGCATCTATGACTTTTATTTAGATCTAAGATTGTAACGTGATACTTACGAATGTATTAACAAGTCTGCATAATAGTACATTATGCTACAAGTGTGCTAAGTTGGATATTACATTAGAGGCGAGTTTAGAGCCCGCGCCGAAGGCGAGGGCTCAACGGAGCCGAGAATGTAACGTGTCATACGACGTTTTTCAACACATTTGCGAGGAAAGAAAGAAATAAAAACTTTCCTTTGATATTGACGGCAACAAGATATCACTTGCATGTTGCGCCTTGGAAAGTATTTTTGGTGGTGTACCCACGTAGGTTTCCTGTTCTGCACTTGAAGAAGACATTTTTTGTGTTGCATTTCTGACAATTATAACAATCTGATGGATACAAATGCCGTTTGTGAAAACCAAGTGAAAACATCTGAAAATTCTAAAGAGAGGCGCGATATTTTTTTTCTTTTTTCGCTCGCAAAATGAGATTTACATTGACAAGTATGCCACACAGCCAAATAATTAAGAAATGCTTATCTTTCTATATATTTTCACGTTTTAGCATATATAAATGATAATTTTCTGTTAAATTTAAATGATTTAGTGGAATTATATTTTTATTCACAAATAGTTTAAATATTTACACTTAATTTTAAAATAAAATAAGATCTGATCTCTTTGCTGAAATTTAGAAAAAAAACCATTACGTACTAGTGCTTTATTTTTATTACTTACGGGCTGAGTAATACATACCATTATGAACCTTAAAACAATGACATAAGACCCACTTTATGAGCAAATATGTTGAAAAATAATTAAAATGCTT
The DNA here is from genome assembly GCA_949987775.1 of Aproaerema taeniolella. NCBI lineage: Eukaryota > Metazoa > Arthropoda > Insecta > Lepidoptera > Gelechiidae > Aproaerema > Aproaerema taeniolella. The sequence goes on along the minus strand of OX465242.1, from coordinate 21,940,738 downwards.
GTAGGTACCCACCTCACTAATCAGTCTGAAAGTAAGTAGGTAATTGTTGGCTCACTAATATTTTCAAGTTTTGACAACCCTGACATGTGTTTTTTTGACCCATTTGGCGTTGCAAGTCACCCATCTTCGGGGTAATTTGAGTATCAAAGGGGTAACGAGAAACGTCACACATTTTGGTATTTTTTACTTTATTAAGAGAAGATATAAGTTTTAAAATCATTTAATATTATAATAGAAAGTATTATTTAAAAAAAATTAAATGTTACTGCTTTTATGCGCTTTCATGTCAATGAAAAAGTGGCCTTCAAAATATTATCAAATCAGTGAGTAGAATTCAAATCAGAGAATAAAATCACACAGCGTTTGAAACAGACTCACTCATATAAATAGAACGCGACTTTACGTGGCTGCCTAACCAAAGACAACAAATCATTTGTACATTACATTTGTTACAAATGTAGAGAGCTGTCAAAGTGTGCAGCGTTTGGCGGTGCCGTACAAAAATTGAACGGTCCCTTTATACCCGTCGCGCGTTTGTTTACGGCGCGTGCGATACAAATCGTGCACACACGGGTGTGCAAGAATCGCGGGAAGGTTTAATGCCATGATGGCATCAGATGACGCTGGCAGAGAATAAACTGTCCGGTACCTTTTTACTCGGCTCCTTCATTTGATGCCAATTTATTTAAAGCCATGGTTTTAAATGCCATGGCAATGAATTACTTTGGCAGAGAATGGCCTGGCATAGAATAAAGGTGACGTACTTAGCGGGCCCCCATAAGCAAAACACTAGCAGCTTACGGAGAATGAGAGAGCTTATTCAGAAGAAATACACTGAAGACATGGCTGTATGTATGGAAGAAAATTCGAAAAAACGCTTAAAAAAATTATAACTTATAAGCTACAAAAAATCGCGGAACATACCCCATGTATGTTATTTACCTACATGGGGTATTTTCTCGGATTCACCCAGGGGCATGGACTTAGTACTTGGTAGGGACTTATTCTAAAATACGGTACGAAAATAAATCGTACTGTACACTGTCAGGCAGAGTATTTGACAAGAAAGTTATGCTTACAGTTTGTAGAGGGACACGTTTTTGTCCTACTTTTTTTGTAAAACGCCTAATGGCGATTACATTGTAAACCGATGAAAGCTTCGTGTATATAGCTCTTTATTGGATATGTTCGTGGGTACAAATCGTATGATCCCTGTCTTTTCTATCTGAAAAGCCGTGTTTGAGAGGAAGTTGTTCGCCGTATTGTGCTGTTTGAAGACAACCGCAATCTTTGTGACATTCACTCGGTGAATAGCTACGCTTTGTACATAAACCCTAAACTCAATGTTAGTGGAGTTTTCAGGATATGGTCTTTGATAGTTCGGTTTGAAAAAAGGTCAATAAAGTTCACTTTCCTCACCGCCGCCGTTGTTCTCGCAGTCAGTTCTTGGCCACGCTTGCCCCACTGCCTTGACTTCCATCCATTTTTTACACTATTTACAAACAATTAAATACAGTATTCACAAGTTTTAAACTTTGAAAAAATCGCGCCCGATCGATTCAATTCCCGCCAAAAAACCTCTTCTTTCCTCTTCCGGGTGATCAGTTTGGCAAAATAACGAATGAATAACGAAAGATCGATTTCAAAAAGGAACGTTTGATTCGATTATCTTATTCCGACCATAGACAAAATAGATTCAAAAGTTACACTTGTGTGAGATGGAAGATTTTGTTGAATAAAATCAATCTTTTGTGTTTGAAAACGCAATTTCATGTCATTGTTTATATAAATTAGTGTTCTCCTTGTGAATCGTGTGGTTCAGATTATTCATATCCTTGAAGAGATAGTTATATAAATATAAAGTAACACGGCTATAGCACTGCTAAATCTAGGAAGTCGAGTCGAGTGTTCACTTTGTTGATGAATATAATACTGGAATATAAATGACCGGGATGACATGATTAACACGTTATTGTATCCCAAAATGAAGAGCAACAATGCTGGTTTATATATTTTATCTTAAATATTAAAAACATAGTGTCGACACAATGTCTTGACTATTGTTAAGATCTGAAGTTCCAGTGCCTCTAGAGCGAGATTTTTTTCGTCTACTAGGTGTCGTCTCGCAATTTTAGTAAGTATTTGAATATATTTCAATAGAATAAATATTATTTGAGCGCTTTTTTAGGTATCTTTTGTTGTATAGTAAAATATGATCGCCATTTGCGAGAAGGGCGGAATGCGCATGTTTTGATGGCAGATGTACTATTATGTATGAAGTGAAGGTAACAGCGGCACTGTCGCGTTATCCCTTGGGAGTGTCGGCCGCGTGTCACTTCCCAGTTACTGAATATAGCCTTACAGGTCTAGTCCCCTCATGATCTCCTTGTTTTTTCCCCTCATGTCTGGTGCATCTTAGTTTTCTGTCTTGGAATGTGTTTTTTTTTTAAACTGAGTGATGTCTGCCTTAGAAAGACTAAAAGTTGAATCTTCCAAATTGTGGGATCAAGTATATAGACATTGATGAACAGTTTCCTTACCAATTAATCCATGAACATAGTGAATCATTCCAACTTGAATGTAGTAAGTCATGGATAAATACTGAAACTTTTGCTGATGAACCAATCATGGATGAACCACTTGATTTAAGCGTAAAAGCTAGACTATCTCTAACCAGCAATCCTTCGTCTACCAATCAGGTAGCAATGGCAGTTAAGAAACACGAGCTGGTTCATGACAACCGCAATCAGCTCGACCTTGCAACCTTGGTCCAGTACCTGCAACTGATGAATGAACAACCTCACTACTTGCCACCACCACACGAATTGGTGAAGAATTGTCAAGATATTGTCAAATGCCTTGGTAAGTTAATTGTTATTAAAAGATTGGCCCATTTATGTATATGTTTCAAATCCAGGGATTGTATGTGTCAAATCTAGGGATTGTATAGAATCCCTAAGCATTCTATACAATACCTTGCTGATTCAGGCAAAGTGTGTAATGAATTTAACAGATCATTTCATACAATTCCGAGATGGCTTTAGGTAGTGTATGAAATCATGGTGAATTGATTAAATAAAAATCCAAAAATCCAACTAAATAAAATGTGTGCTACTTAAGAATTCTTAAGATTCCTTCTGAAACATGTCCAAGGTTTTGCATAAAAAATTATCTCTGTATAGGTAATGTCCTTTCTATTTGGCTAGTGACTGGGCAAAAGCTTCTCTCTCTTCATTTAAAGCACTTTCAAAACTATTAAAAAACATTAGCTCGTCTCTTTAGCGTTTGTCGATCTTCTGTCCACAACTAGACCCCCGTCAGTGTGACTAGAATTTTTGGTCATTTTTGGTGTTTGGGCGATTTTTTTTACATTTACAAAAATTCGCTGCGAGCTTGCGTCACTTCCGAATCGTCAGATTAAGAAATTGAAGCATCAGTAGGGTTCACTTAACACCCTCTATGAAAATCTGACACACTCGAGTAAATTTTTATTTTCGAATTTCACCCCCACCACACAAATGGTCAGATTAACATATACCTATTTCATATCAGAGACATGTTGGAGCATAAAAGATATTATAATCTGACACGCTTCAGTATTTCCATGTCATGGTTTTTTTTCTCAATTTTCTGTAAACACTTCCCCACCGCTAAAAGTGAAATCCTATAATCTAATCTACCAATTCTAATAGGTTTCCACGACCCTCGAGTAAATCCACATTTAGCATCAATGCCTCCTGTACCATTAGAGAAAGCAAAATTTTTCAGTGCAAATGGGACTTGACCCACGACTGCAGAATTATCACTCCATGTGCTCTCACCAACTGAGCTATAGTATCTTCGAGTCAAGCAGCAAAATTTCTGATTCCCAGTTAGTTGGCTGTGATAGTTTTTCCCTTTAACTTCGTTATATAAGCTATTACTGTGAATTTTTGACCAATAGATTGCTAAATTAAGAAACTTTATGTAAATCATATGAAATGCAATATAATAATATTGCATTTCATATGATTTACATACAAATGCAAAACATCAACTTGGTTTCTTTGAGTATTCTGGTGACCATTCAAATCGCCATTTGGCTGAGGGTAAGCCAGGAGCAGATGGTGAGATATGTGGAATAAGTGGCTGAAGCTCGGTCACCCCTTTGCGTGGTTGTAATAAGTATCTATGGAGGGGACGCCCGTCAGGCACAGGCGGGTGATCAGTCCACTTATTTGGGACCATTTCACCCATTGTAATAAGTATACATACTTGCTGACTTTTAACCTTCAACAACCAACGGAAACCTGCATTTCATACATTGCCAGATGCTCCTTAGGGATTTAATTGTATACAATGCCTAGGCAATGTGAGAAATTATTGCTGGACCGTTTCAGGGATTGTATGAAATGCCCTAACCCCAATTATTGTTAAAATCGCTATCCAATAAAACCACACTCAATGATATTGGCTAGTAAAAAAAATCATTTCCCTTTCACCTGAAAAAAAAAAAACAATTTTTCCAAGATTTTTTTATACTATTTTGTCAGCGTGATCAATTACATGTATGACCAGGCCCAATCGAGAGGCTAAGTGAGGAAAACACATAACATGTATGACTGTGTCAAATTTCAGCTCTGGAGTAGCAAAGGGCTTGAGAAACACCAGGGACAGACGGACATGGCGAAACTATAAGGTTTTGCAATTTACTACTGATCCCTGAAATATTCTTTGTGAATATCCTTCGACGCTCGGCGCGGGAACCTTTTAAAATATGTAAAACTTTAAAAATAAAATTCATAAGTATCATTATTTTTTTGGATTTTGAAATCCGTGAGAGGCCGGCCGATTTTCGAAAAAAATAATTCAATATTGATGATTTGCAATTGATATTGACAATTGGATTTCATTTTGTGAATTTGATAGGGTGGGCTGTGTAAATATTACATCTCATGCCCACCAGCCATTTCTTGGTAAACTCCAGTCACGACGAAGCCACGACATTTATGGAACTAAATAGAAAACTGAAATTTATTAAAAAGTAATTATCATGCTATATTATAAAACAAAGTCACCTGCCGCGTCTGGCCGTGTCTGGACGCCATAAACTCAAAAACTACCGAACAGATACGGTTTTCACCAATGGATGGGAGTGATTAAAGAGGAAGGTTTATGTGTATATTAAATAATAAATTAATAATATTAATAATTCATTCTCGAAATTTTCATGAGAACGAAGTCCCGGGCGGGAAGTTAGTTTTTGTATAAATCAAGCTTGTATTAGTTGTTAACAGAACCTCCGCAAACCATTAAAACGATACCCATGTCAATATTTTTGAAAAAAAAAAATTGTTTCGATCGTTTTAGATTTTAGATACGTGGGTATGCTTGTCTACACAAATCAAACGAGCTCAATCTCGATGGGTTTGCGTTGTTTTATTACTGAGTTTTCAGGGTGTGAAATTCTGACTTCATCACCCTGAACATTATCAAAGATCAGAGTCTTTGTCAAGACAAATCAACCCAGCCCAAAATCGATGGGGTTGCGCTGTTTTATTACATCGTCTTCCTTCCGGCTCCATCTTCAGATCAGTTTTATGTCATAATTAGCTTCCCGCCCGGGACTTCCTTCCCGTGGGAATTTCGGGAATAAGTTTAGTATGAAAATCGGATTTCTGTATGAAAAAAATAGGTGCCAACCGTATGAAAATCCGCTCAAAAGTTTTTGAGTTTATCGCGTTCAGACAGACAGACGCGGCGCGGGACTTTGTTTTATAATATACAGGGCTTTAGGTATCTCTCTTTCAACCTCTGCGGTGGTTAATCAGTCCATGAAACTGAACAACTTCCCCAAGGAACATAGGTCAAAATACAAAAAAAAAATATTTTGATCTCCCATATAAAATGCGCTATATGCTGAGCTCATGAAGTTTGTGTGGGAACTCAAAATTTTTTTTTCGTATTTTGACCTATGTTCCTTGGAAAAGTTGTTCAGTTTCATGGACTGATAAACCGCCTAAGAGGTTGAAAGAGAGATACCTAAACACCTCGCGTTCGTCGGATTATTTTACCGCGAGACGCCTTAAATTGATCAATTACCGGAAATGTATACGTTAAATAATACATTTAAAGTGCAGTGTATGATTTTCCGGTAGTTGATAAACTACCTAGAAAGTTGATCAACTTACGATTCTTATTATTTTCCGGTGACATATACAATGCCTAGGCAATGTGAGAAATTATTGCCGGACCATTTCAGGGATTGTATGAAATGCCTAGGTATTCGATAAAATCCCTGATTTCATACAATGCTGATAACATATGTACACGGTAGGTACACATACTTAAACATGTGATAGTGTTGTGCAATGTTGCAATAGCTGCAATGTATCAACTTTGGTTATCAATTACCATTTTTAATCCCGACTCCATAGGTATTGTACGTATTGGGTGAATTTAAATTAGTTAGCGAAAATGAAGATGTCAATCAGCTCCCGAAACTGAACAACTTTCCCCATAGACCATAAGTAAGTAGAAATATTGAAAAACCCGGCTAAGTGCGAGTCGGACTCGTGCACAAAGGGTTCCGCTTCCGTACCACTATTTATAAAAACGGCAATAAAAAAAAGTTTTTTGTATGGAAGCCCTCTTAAATATTTATTTTATTATGTTTTTTAGTATTTGTTGTTATATCTTCTCCATTATACGTCCCCACTGAGGGGCACGGGCCTCTCTTCGAAATACGAAGGGGATGTAGGCCATTGTCCACCACGCTGGCCTAATGCGTCTTGGTGGACCGCTCGTCTTTCGAAAATGAATTTTCTTGGACGGGCGGGTTTCATCACGATGTTTTCCTTCAACGTTGAGCAAGTGATAATTAGAAATCCGTACATAAATCCGAAAATACGAATTTAGTGGTACAGGCCCACACCAGGATTTGAACCCGCGACCTTCGGATTACAAGTCTGGTTCATTACCAACTGGGCTATCACCGCCGTTAACTGTTGTTACAGCGGCAACAGAAATACATCGTCTGTGAAATTTCTAATGTCTCACAGTTCATGAGATACAGCCTCAGACAGACTTATCTATAAAATTGTTGTATGGGAGCCCCCATAAATATTTTTTTTATTCTGTTTTGTATTTGTTGTTACAGCGGCAACAAAAATACATCAAGTGTGTGGCGAACTTGGCTAACTCTGGTGTCAGAGTTTTCAAACCGCACAATGGCCTCTGACTTGTAACGACTTGGTTGTAACGACTGTAGTCAGTCGGCAACAGCCGGGACTGAAAGCCTAACGTAGCCCTCCGAAGCACGGAAACGCTCGTGATAAATTACCACTTTGGTCACCCTTCAGGTTCCCTGCCTCTGCCACGTTGCTTTACCTCACTGATCGATTGAGATCAGCGAGCGCCACTGAGCTACGAGCGCTTCCACTGTCTAACTATAACGGATCATGAGATACAGCCTGGTGACCATTATTTGTAAAAATGAGCAAAAAAATCACGTTTTTTGTTTTTTACTATTTGTTGTTATAGCGGCAACAGAAATACATCATCTGTGAAAATGTCAACTGTTTAACTATGTTGTCAACGGTTTATGAGATACAGCTTGGTGACAGACGGACGGACGGACAGCGGAGCCTTAGTAATAGGGTTCCGTTTTTACCCTTTGGTAACGGAACCCTAAAAATGGGGGCGATGAGCTAATTGATCTAGTCTTTTTTTTTTAATTTTATATTGGATCCGTAAAGAAAGTTGTTCAGTTTCATGGAGAGAATCACCCTCTCAAGTTTCGTTAACTTACCCTTATATAATGTATGTTAAGAGGATCGTCTCAGATTTTTTTTCCGTACAAACGGCGTCAATGGATTTTTTAAATATTTTTAGCAGACAAAAAGATATTTGAGACTAAAAGTCAGTAGGAATGGAATTCTCTGCCTGCGACTTTTTTCCAAGCTCATATAGCCCGAATCTCTTTAAGGTTCGAGTCAGTGCCGGATTTATATTTTGTGTGAATGTAGGCCACTTTATTTCCGCCGCCCCATGTAATAATTTTCCATTTGTAGTAAGGAAGACACTAAAATTAAATAAACGAATGAATTGAATTATTCATCAAGAGTTTTTTTACGGGACATTTTAATAGCAAAATCATCTATTATATCATCATAGTTTATGGAGTTCATTATCTCTGCTTCTATTTAGAGAAGAGCTAAGGAATTCATTTTTTCGATAGGATTTTTTTTGCCGTGTGGTGATCGGTTGAGAATAACACCATCCCATCTCTTTCCGTGGGTGTGTCTCATGCGGTGTGGTAGGCTCTGTAAAGGGCCGTCTGGTTCGCGACCACCCTCCTACCGAAGTCCGACGCCAAACAGCTTGCTGTGTTCCGTCGGTGCGTGGGAGTACCAGTGCCTTTATAGGTATTTTGTAGGTCAACTCGCTCCATCGTCGACCTCATCTTTGACCTTTATGGTCAAGATCGAGTTCAAGAGTTAACCCATCTTATAATAACAAAAAAAAATGAGTTTCTATAGGGATTTAATAAAAAAACCATGAGAAAACCATTGAACTTGTTTGACTTTTATCCTCTGAAATCGAGTGAGCGTCCTCTGAAATCTGCCGCCCCTAGGAAGCTGCCGCCCCTAGGCCGCGGCCTATACGGCCTATTGACAAATCCAGGACTGGTTCGAGTGACAAGGCATCTTCTGGGTGAGCTTGCTGCATCCTCGACCACATCCTCGCCGCTGGGCTAGATTGTGGTCAAGCACGAGCAAACCCATTAAAAAAAGCTAATGTAGAAAACAAGGAAAATGTATATGGGATGTATACCTCTTCACTGTTGGGGAAAGCCTCTACAGGTTTTTCCAAATATAAAAAAAACAGTCAGATATTGATAGTGTACTTATATTATATTATATTATATTCTTCAAGTGTCCGATAAAGGCGGTATACTATTCTGACGATTTTTATGGTGGATGTGACCGTACAGAAGGTAAAAAAAAACTTTTCTGAATATTCAGATTTTCAGAATGGGCGTCATGGGAACCCGAAAGAAGCTTCTAAAGAAGACGATTCAAAAATGATACAAGCTCGTGGTAGCCTTTTGAAAATGCAAAAAAATCTCCATTTTGTAATGCACGAGCGCGTCAGATTTTCATACAGACGGTTCAGCTACATGTCCTGGTCTTGCTGACCTTAGTCTGTGTCGGTTTGAAAAGTTTTTGTTTCAAATTTTCTTAATTTGTGTTAAACGAAATTGCCATAAATCGAACGTGTTATACAGGATGGTCCAAAAGGTGACGTCAACAATTTTTTTATATTACTCACCCCTGGGTGAATCCGAAAATACCCCATGTATGTTCCGCGATTTTTTGTACTTTAGTAGTTATGATTTTTTGAAAGCGTTTTTCGAATTTTTTACCAGCGCTACTTTAAAACATCATAACTTGTTTAATAGTAAGTTTTTTCAATTTTTTTTTGTGAAATATTATCACTTTAAATTACCCTTCCAAGTGATAAATCATCTATGCCACAGTCTTCATTACAAGTTATAAAAAAACGGTCTAAATTGAAAATTTTTGGTTTACGATGAACGGAGGATAATTTTCAAATATCTCTTAAAAATACTAAATGGCTGTTTCATAGGTTTAAACTCATTTTAAAAACTTCAATGATTTCTCAGCTTACCAAATAATAATAAAAATACTGGTCTTAATTTGGGATTTTTCGATGAAATCGGCGTTTAAACTTACTTAGGTGAACATATGCTTAGAAAATTGTATGTTCGTAAAAATTGTTTTAGCTTGTTTTTTCATCCTAATAACCGGCATTAGTGAGGCATATTCAAATACATTTAAAAACATCAAATTGAATGATCAGTGTCACATTTTGACAAACTGATCGTTGAATTTGACCAATTTGATTACGAATATAAAATTTTCTAAGCGTATTTTCACTTATGTAAGTTTAAACGCCGATTTCATCGACAAATCCCCTATTAAGACCAATCTTTTTTTTATTATTTGGTGAGCTGAGGAATTATTGAATTTTTTTAAATGATATTTGATTCATGAAACAGCCATTTAGTATTTTAAAGATATTTTCAACTTTCGACCGTTTTTTTGATAGCGTATAATGAAGACTGGAATAGTTGATTTATTACTTGAAAGGGTGATTCAGAGTGATAATGCTGCACAGAAAAAAAAAACTTTCTATTAAACAAGTTATGATTTTTTAAAGTAGCGCTGGTAGAAAATTCGAAAAAAGCTTTGATATCCCATAACTCTAAGGTCATATTCTATGAATAAAAATAATTTAATAATTTTCCACGTTATAAAAACGTATGAGTCACCGACTTCAATCCCAACAACAGTTCGCACAAAGTAGATAACTAGTATTTTTTGCAGACTACAATACCTATTAGCAGATAACTACAAACGAAAATGTTACTCATTTATTTAGATGATGTTTTGGTTTGTAGTATTTTTTTTATTTTGTTGATTTTTTTTAAAAGCGCTAAACTATTTTCGATAAAATTTATATGGGACCACCTCTGGAGTATACTCTTTCGAACAAAAAAATAATTTTGAAAATCGGTAAATAATTGGCGGAGAAATCGGTGAACATACATTATTAAAATACATACAGTCGAACATAGAACCTTCTCCTTTTTTGAAATCGGTAAATAGTCCAAGGAACATATATATATGTTTTTAAATGGATATTTTCGGAGAAATCATAAATCAAAACATTTCAAAATCTTTCTCCCATAAAACAAGTCCTAAGTTGGTACACTTTCATTGATAAATTAGTTTCAATCATTCATAATTTAGAATACGATAATGTGACGTTGTCATTTCTTACGTTAATAAGTTTAATAGGAAATTCCTATTTTACAGAGTTATTTAGTTAGAAAAATAAAATTTGTTATTATTAGTAATTGAAAAATAATGTTTATGCTATTTGATTCATATACGTGGTCTCATTGGAACAGGTTGTATAACACACTGGAGAGCAAAGAATCCGGGTTACTTAAAGAATCCAAAAATCTCGGAAACTAAAAATGCTAGCCTAATCAAATAAATTGTGTTTAATAGACCATTTAATACTCCCGGATTAAAGTGACCCGGATTCTGTGCTCTCCAGTGTATCTGTACTAATATTATAAAGAGGAAAGATTTGATTGTTTGTTTGTTTGTTTGCATTGAATAGGCTCCGAAACTACTGGACCGATTTGAAAATTTCTTTCACCATTAGAAAGCTACATTATCCCCGATGGACATAGGCTAAATTTTATTTTCAAAAAAATTAGGGATCCTTACTGAACTCAAAAAATGTAACCCAAGATGTAAAAAAATTACCTAAAATATTCTTTACATTGCGTGCGCTGCGTAAACTATTGATGATAGAATAAAATAATGTAATACGACTTTGCAGAACACATAAATATTTACAAAAAGTGTCGCGACAGCATATGTCTAACTATTGTAGTTATGCCACAATATGTGTTCTTTTATTCTAAAAATTTAATTGAAATGCCGCCCGCTATAAAATGCTCTTTATTTGTATTTTGGTATTAATCCTTATCAAAATAAATTACTTCATATTCAAAACTGCTTTAATATCTTTATACAGCTTTTTGTATTATGCAATTCGGACGTTCCATTCAAAAGATATCACGAGTTTAAAAATGTAAGTATTAGAAAAAAGTTTCGTGGTCGCCGCTCATCCTGCTCAGCTAGCTAGCTAGGCAGCATTATGCGATGTAGGCGTCACTGGAGCACGGGCCGTACGGGCGGGCAGTCAGTGTCAATAAATTAAAAAAAAACTTCAGAAAGTTTAATAATATTATATAAAATCAATCAATATATATAGTTGAGTATGCTGTATGACAGCAATGCAGACTGCTTTTAGGTCCGTATTACCTAAATTACCAAGTTTGATCTATACTTAAGTATTGATTGTCTCTTTCTTTCACTATCAAAATGACAGACGACTGCTGCTTAAGTATAAATCAGTCTGAGTCGCGTTCTATAATACGGACCTTAGATGCACATTGCATAAGTGCTCAGAGCATTTCAAGCAATTAGAATACCCTCTTCGTATATGATACTTCAATAAGTTAACCTATATGCTATTTTAGGTTTCAAACTTTTTTTGTTCATAACTTAATTGAAAGACTTAAATCTAATATCTTAGGTAATAAGCATAGCCAAATACAGATTACTCTAAATTAGCAAATATTCGTCTGTTTAAAGGTGTTTTTATCTACGTAACAAACATGATTATTCTATTCAGCTTACGTCTTTAGTAAGTAAGTAATTCGAATCAAAAAGTTGTATTTTTACAGCACCATTGTATTCTATGTATACATTTCTGCAGCTATCTATGTAATACCTATCAATGTCAAGTGTATAAGATCTCAACTTTTATTTGTTTAGTTAGGAATCAACAGGTATTAAACGTTAGCAAATGCTTATGAAAACACAAAAATACACACATCAACACGGTCTAGGGATATTGCACGATTTTTCATACAAAAGAGGTATGTTTGAGAAGCTATAAAAGCATACTCGAGATACATGGAGGGCTATAATTTTGTTTTACTTGTCTAGTCAATTAATTACCTTTGGACAGGAAACCAGTAGATTTAATTAGTTTTACTTCAATTAAAAAAAAAAAACATGAAGTTTTGCTTATTTATTTTGCAGCCATAAACCTCATTAACCTACCCCCCAAAATGGCGATGAACTTTACAGCACTAAGAAAGGATTTTTCTAAATTCTACCCCTAAGGGGGAGAAATGGGGATTCAAAGTTTGTATGGAGAAAACAATCGTTTTGCACATTTTGACTCAAAACTTCGCCAAGATATACTTCGAAGCAAATAAACGGACACGTGTTTCGCTATTTTTCAAAAATCATCCCCTAAAAGGTCAAGAATGAAACGGGTGACTAAGAGTTCTTTGCGCGAGCGAAGCAGCGGGGAAAAGCTAGTATTTCATACAAACGGCATTCGATGCATCCTCTGTTCCGGTGAATTTTCGATTCTTTATTGATATTTAAAAAACGCATGTTATGTGCGTAACTTTTGGAGTGATCAGTTGCAAGCGCGCACTTGTAACTCATTTCGATTTTTACTTGCTCCAAAGTCGTGTCGGCTTCCGGCACCGATATCGTATCGTGCTATGTGAAACGCACTATATAAAGCTGCCACGTGCGAGTATAAAGGGCCACGTGCGAATATACCTATTTATGGATAGTGTAGGAAAATTCTAAACTGTGTAACAAAATTGAAAATTCAAAAGACTTCAGAAACAGTAAAATTATTCTAGGATTCTGTTAGTTGATATTTTTAATCACTACATAGAATAGAAATATCAAGACAATTTATTAAATTGACAGAGTACAAAATTTCAGCTTTATAATATAATAGCTTTTACCCGCGGTTTCGCTCGCGCAAAGAACCCGTTTCATTCTTGACCCCTTCGGGAATGATTTTTTATTATTTTATTATTATAAGATGAGTTAACTCTTGACCTCAATCTTGACTAAGGTCATGATTTTCGAAAAATCGCGAAACGTGTGGAAACACGTTATTTCCTTCGAGGGAAGTATATCTTGACGAAGTTTCGAGTCGAAATGTCCAAAAAAGTTGTTTTATCTATTCGATTTTTGAACCCCCATTTCACCCCCTTAGGGTTGAATTTCGAAAAATCCGTTCTTTGTGCTAGGACACCTTTTTGCCAAATTTCTGCTTTTTAGTAAGGGTTTGGGCTGGGCGTTGATGAGTCGGTGAATCAGGAGCTCCAATTTTATATATAAGATGATCTTTGCTTTCATTATTAGCAAAATGTGTTACTATGAAAAAATATATTGTGTTAAAATAAATTGTGTTACTATGAAAAAAAAAAAAATTTAATTGAATTATGTGAGATCTAAGCAAAATTTAAAATTAGAAATATTCATTATTATAAAAATACGTAGTAGATATAAAACTTTCATATCTACTGAGACATCGAAAAGTGTTTCACTTATAAAAAAGGCTCGAATCGATTTCCTATTTAATTTATAGGCTGAGCTTCAGTCGAAGTAGGTCAGATGCAGAAAAAATCGTTTCTATTGCAAGGCGTTTCCAATTTCATTTTTCAGTGTACTCGCGAAGTTTCGTAATGCATCATGATTCATGACTTCCGATAAAACCTTTGAATTGTTGTACTGATATAAGTATAAACAATCACAAAAAGTTGAGCACAAAAATCAATTTCACAACATAAATAAAACCTACAAAAAAGAAACAATGCTATTTCCTGTAGAACAAACAAATCAAACTTCATTCGTAGCCGCAGGGAATAATTCAAAAGCAATATTGTAGGAGAGTGGACGAGTGCCGCGCGGCGCAGTTAGTATTGAGCTCGAAATAATTGAAATTTGAAAAATATACTTGAACATAATATTACAAACATCGCAGACTTTGAGTTCAGTGATGTACCAATGACAATAAAATCGTTTTATTATGGTTCAATATGTAAGAAAAAATATACGTCCAAAATATCGCATTTTTTACAACTTTGGCCACTGCTCTATTTCAAAATCTATATTATTATACATTCCAAACTTAATACATATATTTAAAACAAACTTTATATTAATTAAAAATTTGATGTAAAATAGTCACCTCACTGTGGTTTAAGTTTTTAAGTTTTTTGCGCTATTTTACGATAATTACTATCATAATACGTATTTCCTGAAAATTTGGACATGCTGTATATAATAGTTTGAAAACTAGAGGGGCTGCGACTGAAACACCAAACGTACATATCAACTAGCGGACGCACTGCAATTCGTTCCCATGGGAATTCCGTGTAATCTCTTTTAGGTAAGCTCCCACAATATCTGAAGATCATTTAAGCAAAATCCCAAACTTAGAGCTTCAATCAATAGCTTTGATTTTGCAATGAAATCTTTGCAATAATGATTATATTGTCGTTAATCTGATTTCAAATTTTATTATAATTTTTTAACTAGCTGCAGCTTGAAAACCGTAAGGCCTATCATAATAACACGTAGGACATATTTGTTTAAAATTTAATGAGGATCATTTTTGCTTTTGACACTTTTTTGTATTTATTATAGTTTTCGTAAAAAAGATAAAAAAACGGGGAGGGTGTAGCGTCAGGTGGAGGGGGGGGGGAGAGTTGCGAGTTTTAAACACCACACCACACCCAAAGGTGTCATACCACATAAGTTTCAAAACTTTATTCATTTGTTTGTGTGAAAAACACAGAATTACCGAGCTATTACGTTCGTTTTAAGTAGCTCCGATTTTAATACCGCTGGTAAATTATTTTAACCGACTTCAAAAAAGGACGAGGTTCTATGTTCGACTGTATGTTTTGTTTAAATGTATGTTCACCGATTTCTCTGCCATTTATGAACCGATTTTCAAATAGTCTTTTTTGTTCGAAACAGTATACTCCAGAGGTGGTCCCATTGTAACTAGTTCGGGATCTGATCATGGAATCCTAGGGAAATCGAATTTAATAGGCACTTACATTGTTTCTCATATACTGTCTACAATTTACACTAAAAATGAAAAATAAATTAACTTTAAAAAATAATAATTAACCCGACTTCAAAAAGCGAAAAATAAAAACGTAGCATTAAGTGTGCTACGTACCTACTCATCTGTTTGAAGTCGGTGCCAAACCAAATACGTACATTCGCACCGACTTCAAACACACTTAATGCTACGTTTTTATTTTTCGCTTTTTGAAAAATAAATGTTTTTTTTATAAAAAGTTAATTAATTGATTAATTTTCTTACAGATGAGAACCCTGTCTAAACAGAATTCTGTGCAAATTTTGATTATATTTTCTTTCTTGTGTTAGCTCGTGCTACGGGCCATGAGGAGCAGTTCTGGGAACTCCTGCAGTCCGTCGAGGATTTCCTTCTTCGCGTGATCAACACTTCACATGCGGACGTCCGGCATGAGATTATCACTGCCGTCCTCGACAAGTTTTACGCCCTCATCTCTGACCCTCGTGAGTATCTGGAAAATTCTCAAAGGCTCTGGAAAATTTTCTAGCTGGAATCTCGAGTTTTATAATAATTTATAGCGTCTGTCACATTATCTACTTTGTGAATTACTGGTACCTTTATTCCGTCTTGAGTTATTTTGGAATTTTTCATAAATTTTAAACTGTAAAAAATCCGTGTACTCAGTGATTATGTGGGGCTGGCCTTTATTTATTTCAAGAGTATTTACTGTTACGTGCTACCGGTGGTTGCGGTAAATTACGATGGGATAGAGGAATAACCCAAAGATTTAAAAAATGTTTATTATTAGGAGACGTTACAAATCAGTCGTTACACAACACAAATAATATACGTCAAGTAATCCTTATGCCAACACAACATTATAATAATAATGGTCTCACTGTCAGTCTCACAATTCCCAATGTACGCACATTTCACTGTTTAACACCACTTTCGAATGTCCGATTGAAGCCCACACATAATAATAGTATCTCAATCCTTTACACTAAGTCCCAAATTCACGCACTATAACACTATACACTGCTACTAGGTAACTCATACACGTCGTAACCGTCTTTCCGCACATGAAACACGTAACTTTCCAACGGTTTCCACCAAAGGACATACTGGTAGCCGCTGTAGTCCTTTACGTTCGTTGTCGCCCACTCGTGAAGTAGTCCTAGTCATCGCTCACTAAGTCGCAAGCACATAGCAGTCCATAATCGCGCCTCGTTCAATAATCAATATTCTCGCCCGAAGATCGCTTCGCAACTGAACGTTTTTCTATTCAGGGAGCTTTTTACGAAATGTTTAGCTATAAAGTATTAATTTTGTCAGACTCAAACGTCTCACGTTTTTGAATTAAAAGTAAATCGGTTCATTTTCTGTCCGTTTTCAACTTTGAAGGCTTTCTCCTGAGCAGTGGCTTAATATTGAGTTGAATTTAACCCACTTGTGGAGTCGTTCCGCTAAAATGTAGGTATGGATACAGCTTAGAACGAGACCTGTTGCCTACCCCGGTACAGATGTAAGAAAGAAAGAAAGAATTTTGTATCCACTTCCTAGGATAGTTCTATCAGATAGTCGTAGAAGTGTTGCAAGTTATGTCGAGGGAGTGAAACAGAAAAGGACCCCTGGCACCCGATTTATTCGCTTTCGCTGAAAAAATATCACCACCATACTCATGTATGTACGAGTATGTCAAATGTGGCTGCTAGAGTGACTTTAGAATTACATATGCTCTGCCTCCTCGATAGGATTACAGGTATTACCGTATAGATGGAATAAAGACGTACTTTGATCAGTTCTTGAACAAGTATTTAACGTATTTTCAATTCAACGGATGTATTCCTACTTCAATATTACATTTATTTGCTTTTTGTCAAAACGAAAAGGCAAAGAGAACTCGGTCCATCAGCTGGACAGTTTATGTCAAATGTCAAGGGCATGATGAAATGCTATGGCTCTTTTGGATGGTTCAGACCGAGTCCTAGACTAAGGCTACGATTTAGCCGAATTTTTAAGCACTCTTAAGAAACCCTCAGGTTTTCATTTCTAAAACATGACAGTACCGTATGATAGTTATCGGAGTAACATAGTAGAGACATAATATCGAAATACTTTAAGAGAAGATTTCCAAATGAGCAGTTTAATTTCTGTAGTAGGTGTTTATTATGGAGTATTTTTGAAGAAGAAATTAATTTGTTCGGTCCTTCGAACGTGGCTACACAGTGATTAGTGTATTTTTGGCAAGACAATTCTCCTTAGTATTTTTTTTAAGCACATATGTTTTGACGCTGTGTGCGTATTTTAATATTCTCTGACTTTGAGAACTATTTAGGCGCGAACAAACGACTACCCCGTCAATAACTTTAATTAGTTAATAATACAAAAAAAGGCTTTACCCATTAGGTATTACAATTTTTTATTTATTTTCTTTCCAAGAAACACTCTCACCTGTAGTTTCAACAACGCTTTTATTCTTATTTTTTTATTTTTCTAATTATAATCTATTGTTTACGGCGTCAGAATCGGATGCTTGTCCAGCTACATCAGTAGTGTTGGTTGTTCTTGACGGATCTCAGCATGAGGCCACTATTGCGTCTTGCCGTTGGCTGGTGCAGCAAGGAGAGAATGGTCCGGCCGGCGCCGGCTTGCGAGCCTCTTTATCTTGTCTGTACCGCTGGATTTACGAGTGGCACGGCACACCTATTCTCGCTCATTGGATTATCGCCTTCATCAAGGCTTTAGAGGTAAGTCTTACACATAATGATCATGTGAATATTTTCTCTACATACAGATATGGCTTAGTGTTTATGTGATATTTATTACTTTTTATATTCCTCTGAAAATATTTGCTAACTGTGTCATCGTTTGATTTCAATCACCACTTGATGTTGTGCCTATTACGTCCACTTCATGTTCAGATAATAAAGGTGTCAGCATATAGACAGAACAATAGATTAATTTATAAAGATGATGGCGACTGGACAAGGAAATAAAATCGTCCACTGCTTCTCCTCCCCACCATACCTTATTTAAAGTCAGTTGCATGTCGCAGGTTGGCAAATTATTAATGTACTATCGATTTTACTGGCAGGTAGGTAGCTCAAGAAGTTCACACGTTACTGGAAATTGTATCGAAGGATTTTAATAGTAAATACTACGATATAATTTCCAGTCAAGACTATATTTAACTATATTTTTTAGACAATTTTTTTTGTTTACCTAAATATAGTCTTAACCTGTGTTATCTTCTTGTCACGGTACAATAAGATATGAAAATATCTGCTTAAAGGGACGAAGGACGAATGATTTAAATGTTGAATTTTCTTATTTCAGCAAAATGTTTGTCATTAAACTTCATTTTTGTATCGAGCTGAAGCTTGGGTTCCTAATTTCTTGAATTTATGTTTTTTTTATATAAAAGTTATATAAATCAACTTTTAAACCCAACATGCTCCTAACCTGTTAATTTCATCAAAATATAGGCGTTTTCGAGAAACTGATTACGTAATAAATACCATGTTCAAGTTGTGATTAGCTTCTATAGTACTATCTTGCAAGTTAAACCTAACCCATTTGTTGCTGTTGTATTGAAATGAAAATGAAATGAAATTATGTAAATTCAACGACAATGTATGTACAATTGTACACTGTTATATGTAGAGTCGAATACTTCCTGTAGTTCTCTGATAAAACGAGCCATCCCCATTATTTAAAGTACAAGAATATAGTTGCGCCTCTTATCTACAATCTTTCTTAGAATAAAATCATTTATTCGTGCAAATGTGGTTACAAATGAAAAGTGGTTATAATTATAATGTATCACACACTACCGCATTTTGACTCAAAGTTAAACGATCACCCAATCCCTTCCTTATAAAACTTATAATAATCCAATTGTGTCATGAAAGGAAACCCATACTATAAAAAAAAGACAAAAACTGAAGCTAAAAATGTAAAAATTTTTGGTTATTAGACCATTTACCATGTTTTTTATGGAGTCTTCTATCAACTGTTTAAAGTTGGATATTTTAAATATCGGAAAGTAGACTCAAAACCGGAATCCATATAATTTAACATAATCGTCTGCATGGCTAAGGGGCCATCCATAAATTACGTCCCACGAATTTCATGATTTTCGTTCCGCCCTTTCGTTCTGTCGCGTAGGGTTAGAACTATATTGACATAAAAAAATAAAAAAGTTTATATTTCAGCCGGGCTGAAATAGAAACCTTCCAAATATTAGTTAATATTAAAGTTTCTTGCTAGCTCCATGACTACACCTACTCAATCCACACCCACGCTCTCCTTGCCTCTGACCTGCTTCTTTGAACGTCCCACGTAATTGATATTATGCCGAACAGTATTTTTTTTCAAATTGTTTTGTGAAAACGCGCGATGAGTTTCAAATAATTAATAGCATTTGTTTTATTAACTTGTTAACTTTTTCATTCCTGTAGAATCAAGTCTCGAGTAGAGATTATACAAAATAAATGGATGCGGATATTTTGTCAAAAGTACTCACTGTGCGCGGCTCCGCAAAGCCTGTCTCCATGTAGAAAAAATGTAATATAATACAAATAATTATGTATTACAAGGGCGGAAAGACTCTGCTCGAGCCGCAGGCGACATTTTATACTTACATTTTTATTCCCTCGGACTAAATTTAAACAAAGTTATGTCAATGTCAAAGTGTCGTTTCAGAGATTATTTCACTAAGGGCCTGTAGAAATTAATAAATGATAATAGATTATTTAAGGTATATCTTTATATGAAAGAAACAATTTAGTTCTCACAAAATAAAAATAACATAAAACAAAACAAAAAAGATATTTGTATTATAAATAAAACAGCAACATATATACGCTCATGCCTGGCATAGCGAAAGCAATAAGCTTTGGGCTCATACCCCGGGCTGCATATCATCAAAGTCGGTGCGCGCAATTAACAAATGCAACGTTCGAATCCTCACTAGGATTCTAACTAGCCACAACAAACTAAACAAACATCTACACAACATGGGCCTCACCGAGACCAAGTTATGTAGATTCTCTCATGAAGTTGACGAAACGTCTCTTCATGTAACCTGTGACTGCAGCAGGAATCGGTACCTTGGAGGTCACAACTTTTCCTCCCAAGATATTAAGGATGTGCCCGCTAAAGACTTGCCAGATTCGCGGTTGGCCTAAGACTCCATGATGTACTGTGATAACACAGAAGGGAACTGTTAAAATAGATCTGTAAAGGTCGCAGTGACATGGGGGCATGCGTACAGTCTTGACTCCAACCCTTCGAACTCCTTAAATAATACGCTCACGCCTGTTATCCCTAACGGGGTAGGCAAAGCATCAGTGGTTCTTAGAAAACCACTTAATGCCACAAATGGTGAGGGTTATTAGATGGAACATTTTGTGTAATGGTGAGAGGTGGTAAGCTTTTCGCCCATGATACAGCAAGACCCTCACGTCCCACTTACTGACTTTTACAGTATGCCTGGGAAGAGTAGGCAGCTGGCACATTCTAAGTTTCTCTTTCACTCCCAGTCCAGCGTGGAAGGACAGCAAACCATAATGAAATTTATTTATTTTTGATAAACCAAACCGAAATTACATCAGCCCTGAAGTGTTGCCAGTGATATTAACTAGTTTAATATGAAAAAAGGGTTTTATAGATATGACAATTTTAAAACATATTATTTATACATAAATTAA
This sequence comes from Aproaerema taeniolella, assembly GCA_949987775.1. Taxonomy (NCBI): domain Eukaryota; kingdom Metazoa; phylum Arthropoda; class Insecta; order Lepidoptera; family Gelechiidae; genus Aproaerema; species Aproaerema taeniolella. The sequence goes on along the minus strand of OX465242.1, from coordinate 21,919,499 downwards.
CCATACAATTGTTAAAAGTTATTTATACTCTTAAGCCAAATATAGAATAGTAATCTAGGAGTCCTTTTTCATGTAAATTATAAATCACAAAATATTTTTCATGCTTGGTATCACCATTGTTTACATTTAGTCCGCGGGAATAAAAATTTTAGTTTACCACTGACAAGAGTTTGTAATGGCCAAAAGTAAGAATCGTTTGAAGCGATAAGGTCGCCTATATTGTACCTTTGTGCAGATTTTTTTATTTGTAAGCCTTGCATCAGTGTTTTTAAATTGATAAAAGTATATTGTATTGGAATAGACTTTTCATCCGTGCAACACGTTTTCTATACATTTCTTCCAAAATTTATTGAAATACAAATAAAATTAGTGTTTTTGCTCATACTGCTCATATTAACAAAACCGTTTTTTATTATATCAAATCGTTTATATGCAGCTTATAATAAAATCATGTAAAATAACTACTAAAATAAAATAAAAGTTATACGTTTCGTAAATTCGACTATACATTTAATTTATTTTTACTTTTTCTACTTATTAAAATCGCTATTTAAACCTCCCTGCTCAAAGACTTGATTATTGGTTTGGTAAAATAAAAAAAATCCAACCACTAGGTTGGAAATTCAATATTCAAGCCATGTCTTCGCATCGGAAAGTACGCATTTTCGAGAAACTGCAAAAAAATAATAATGCGGCTGTGGATTACTTGGCTTGGACCGAAAAACTCGCTTGTGAACCTCAAATGATCACGTGGCCTTACATTCGTTTGTGTAGCGCAGGGCTTCCCTTTATTTTTACTGTGACTCGCTTGGGAGTTTCCTTTTTATCCCTCATTTAGTTCAAAACAAAATTTCGCCACGATGACGCACTGTTTGGAAAGCCTTGTATAGTGTTGAATATTTTTTTGCATTACTACGCGACTAATTTAAAATTCAAACAACAGCTTTTAGTTTTTTAGGGCACCGAACATTCTGGACTACGCCAAATTAATGTACGTCCGTTCAAATGTCTAGCACCGTTATTATAAAGCGAATATTCCTTTGGAGTTCAATTAACATATGTTGCAGGTTGATATGAGAAAACGGGTCTTTGCGATATAGGACAATCGTCCTTTGCAATCGCAAAGGTCTGAATAATCGGAATTTAACAAAAAAAATTGCCATTAGAAAAACCCCAGTTGATTTTGGACGATATGAGAAACAACCTCTTCAGCTTTAACACGTCGCGGTTTTATTTGCTGATAAATTACCGTAAAATACGAATAATGCAATGATCCTGAAAATATCTCTGATGATTACAAAATTAAGTAATTCTTCTTTGTTTCTTAGATTTTTGTTTTAATTTAAGTACGTTGCTGCCTTGCTAAGTTAAGAAAATTGTGTGTATGAGTTTAACTGTCAAATATATTTATACATTCACCTATTCATAAGTTTTATTGTCAAATATCAATTTGTCTTGCCGATAGTTCACCTTTAAATAAAATTAAATAAAAAATCCATGTTATGTTCCTATTATTCGGTCTTTTGCAATCGTCGACCTAGGATCATCGCAAATATCCGTTTTTTCCCATTATCCTGCGAAACATACATACATTCACATCTATTAGCGTAGGCACAGCATCAACAGGTGACAGAACCAATGTGGTGATTTTATGATGAAACTTTAATATAGTTAGCAATTAATGTCTTTTATTTTTTTAGGAAAATGAGCAATTTGAAATTCTGATGGAGATATCTGTAGATAATATGGGCAGTCTGTTCCTTACTTTATGTGAGATGACCGATGGGCGGTCTATGTTTGCCGATGTCATTTTCCACATATTAGCTTCTTTGCGAGAATCCGCCGAGGCTCTTGATCGGGTAAGTCTTAAGATTTAATCAAGGGCTTAGTTATAAAATATGTATAATCTGCTAATAAGACAATAACCGTCTATTTTTAGATACACGAGTTTCCATTTTTAGAATTAGGTGTTACGATCGATACGAGAGAAGTAAAAATATTGTTGTTACCCAAAGAATCTTTGGAAAATATATCAAGGGTGGAAATGCATGAAGGAAGGAATATGTCCTAAATAGTGATGATTTGCCTTGATTAATTTTTGACCTTCTGTGTATTAGCTTTCAAAACTTCTCCTTATAAACATTAACTATCTATACTATGTCTATCTTCTGTACGTTCAATGTTCTCAAAAAAGAGTTTTCTAAGGTTGCCTAGCAGAAATTCTTCACTGAGTACTGTTGATTTTTTATTCACTTGAGTGTGTTCGATAAAAATAAATATTATTGTATCCTTTAGATTGCTGCAAATGTGTGCAAGGTGTTGAATAAGCTGGCGACCGACAGTGATCCATACAGTCGACAGGCTTTACAGAATGCTGTTGACATTGTATCGTGCATGATTGACCATCAGCTGGAAAAGTTGAAAGGCGAAGCCCACGAAGCGTTCCGAGAGAAATACAATGATGTGGTACGTACAGTCCTCTATCTACTTATACTGTCTTTTAAACTGATCTCTAAATTAATTAGTCGATGTTAATAGCCTTTTCGTAATCTGATTTCGTTAAAATGTCGTTTTGTAAAATATAAAATCGTAATAAAAAGCGCTTTCGAAATGGTTAAAACCATAAATATAATTTTCTAAAGGAAGCTAAGCCCGTGCAAAGCTACGAAAGAAACAAAGTTAAAAAGTAAAACAGTAACTACAAAAGGTTGTGTTGCAACCTTTTTATTTACTTCAGAGTGAATAGGGCACATTTTTGGAGTCTATTTACAGGGCTTCTCACCAAAATTTATTGTTTGCGAAATAAAGGAAGAAAGTTTGTTTTACACTGCTTACAAAGAGCACCCTTAAAATGCAAAACAATTTTTTGGGGGATCCGAAAAGTTAGGACTTTTTTTGACAGAAATTATTGAACCCGTTTTGTTAAAACTATGAGTGCTTATTCTATCATTAACATTAATGTTCCTTTGTTTTTTATTCATAGGTCATTTTTTATTATCTGGAGACTCAACTCTTGATCTATACTTAAGTATTGATTGTCTTGTTCTCTCATTATCAAAATGACAAAGACGACTGTTACTCAAGTATAGATCAGAGACTAAGGTCAGTATAACAGAACGCGACTCAGACTCTGGTCTTTACTTAAGTAACAGTCGTGTTTGTCATTTTGATAGTGAGAGAAAGAGACAATCAATATTTAAGAATAGAATCATGACTTGAGTCTCAATCTGAAATACGGGCCTAAGTCGCGTTCTGTAATATGGTTCATAATTCAGTTTAGAAAATTACTGAGTACTTGTAAAAACGCTCAATTATTCGGTTATTCAAGCCCTGGTTTGAAGTGCTCTTTTCGTCTATTTCGATGTAGGTCTGTCTTCTTAACCTACTTAAAAATCTAAATTCTCAATAAATCTTAATATATATAAATCTCCTGTCACGATGTTTGTCCGCGATGGACTCCTAAACTAATTAACTGATTTTAATCAAATTTGTACACCGTGTGCAGTTTGATCCAACTTGAGAGATAGGATAGTTTTTATTTCGATTCATGGCCTTAATAATTTATAATTAACAATAAACTGATTATCAATGTTGATCGTTGTCATTAATCGTAAATCTCTAACAGATGGCGCCACGGCAACGCGGGGCCGGGCTGCTAGTATTTTTAAAAGTTGCTTGACAGCAAAACGAAATTTATTAATTAGAATTGAAAATACAGGTTAAGCAATTCAGAATATTACATTTCTCCATGTGTCTCGAGTATGCTTTAATAGCTTCTCAAACTGGCCATAAACGTAGAATTAGCCAGCTGCCTAATCTTCCTAGGCATACCGTAGAAGTCAGGAAGTGGGACGCGAGGTTTTTACTTTAGTGTTTTAATGTTTCAATGAGTACAATGATAGGTTGTCAGAATGTTTGCCAAATGAAGCGTCAAGTGGTTTTAGAATTAAGTAAGGAATATAGTAGTGAGTGTACTGTGTATGGTATGGAATAACGACAGTGTTTGTTGCAGATAATATGCTTAGAGAGTCACATGGCGACTCGCACCAGCTCATTCATTCACCTGCCCCCTTGGCGCGCACGTAACGTGTGCCTTCCTACTATGAGCTCGCATGCTCCAATGCGAAAGGTCGGCTTGCTGAACCTTGGCAACACTTGCTATATGAACAGCGTCATGCAAGCTCTGCTCGTCACTAGGCAGTAAGTAAAAAAAAGTTCAATAGTTTTGCTGCATATTTTCCTTACCTCTAATTTTTGGTGTGGGATCTCTAGTGATACAATATCAAAAACTTAATTAGTTAACGTAAACCTGCTTGGTCTTCTGTACACTGAGCTTAATTTTTAAAAAGTTTTTATGTGTCCTGTGAAACCGTAAAACTGCAACTGAAGATTTTTACTGTGCGAACTTGCGTTTTAATTTTTGTTGCTTACTGTTAATTGTTTATTGCGTGCAAGAATCTCTTAACTTGATATTTATTTCAAAAAAAATGTTGTGATTTGCAATGATACAAAAAGTCCAATATAGCATTCCCGGCAGACGTTTTTCTTCTAGATTGTAGCACCACCTACTGGGTTTTATTGTAAATCGAAAATATTCGTTTAGAAATTCAGTGGCATACACACATACAAAACAATTATATTTCTAAAGATGTATTTTTAGTGTCATTTTTAAAATAGTTGATCGTAACTGACTGCCAAGCGAAAATTTTAACCTGCGATTTTATTTTCCTTAGCGAGTGTCTATTTCAATCCAAAACATACAAGGTGTCTATCCCCTTTCCCAGTCTATCCAGTTCTTTGAAATATGTTACCCTCTACATCTATACTAATATTATAAAGAGGAAAAATTTCTATTTTTGTATGTAACGAATAAACTTAAAACTACTGGAACGATTTCAAATATTCTTTCACCATTAGGATGCTACATTATCCCTGAGTAAAATAGGCTACATATTTTTCCCGAATTCCCACAGGAACGAAGGGTCGAGCGGGATGCTAGTCTAAAAATAACTTCACTGGAAAAATACTCTTAGGAGCATTGATTTCTTTACTGAGGGATCTTTCATGTGCTTTCTTCAGACATAAATTCTATAGCGAGTGGATCCAGAAAAAATAAATTCTATTGAAAGGTCTTAATAGTCACTTCTTCTGCGAAGTGAACGTAATTTCTATCATAAAAAACAGGAATAACAGACAATTTTTTTTTTCAATTATTTGTCAAGTATATAATTGCAACAGCGACATAGTATAAAGGCCTGTTCATTGAAACAAAAAAAATTTAGGGTTTAAAAAAAGATAGACCACCCTGATTTGACGCTACATATCGGTCTTACGTAAATTAGTATTCTTTAATTTGGCCCCATCAAGTATGTGACAAATTTGACTAATATGTAACATTGAATCGCATTAATATTATAAATAGCGTCATGAGTTTTTTCCGCTTACGCTTTGACGCCACAAAATCTGAATGGATTTGGACGAAATTTGGTGGGAAGCACAAATTTGGTGGAAGCACCTAGGACTCACATAAAATATTAATCACATCGACGAACACGCAGCAAAAGCATGTTGTCAATAAACCGACCTATGCAAGTATCTAAAGTTTCAAATAAGCAAATTTTCTATCTACACTTTGCTATCCATTCGTTAGTGTTCACTTTCCACAGACGAAGGAGTATTCTTTGTAGTCTAAGGTTCTTATTGCGTTGCTTTGTTGTGAGCTGCCTATTGTGAACTTGAATAAGTATCAAGAATTTCTTGGGAGTTTTTTTAACTCTAAACTAGACTGGAAGAGATCCCTTCAGGGATAACTCCGCCTTTGCTAATACATTACCTTTTAAAGTTTATACGAGCTGACTCGACAGACGTTGTCCTGTCTTAAATTATCTTATGTTCCGCTCATCTTTCTTAAGTTTTTCTTTCATAAGAACCTTCTGACAATAATAAACACAATAAAAAAAGAATTAGCGAAATTGTTCCATCCGTTCACGCGTGATGCTATGACCAAGGGAAATAGAGATTCATTTTATTATACAACCTGTTCCTTTTGATACCCCATAACTCCAGGGTATCAATGAGACCACGTATATGACTCAAATAGCATATAGGTACATTATTTATTCGGTAATAAATTAATAATAATAAAAAACACAAAATTGCGTATAAAACTGAAACGAAAAAACAAGTAAGTCCAGTAGTCGAGACTTTTATTGTTGAATAACATAACGAATTTAATAATCGGGACCCATTATTAGGAAGCCGGATTTTTTATTTGTCCCGACTATTATTGAATAACATAATATTGTTGAATAACATAACGATTTTAACAATCGGGAACCATTATAAGGAAGCCGGATTTTTGATGAGCCCCGACTGTTAAAATCGTTATGTTATTCAATAATAAAAATCTCGACTACTGGACTTACCTGTTTTTTCAGTTTTTATTACGCAGTCGGGTTTTTTACTTTTTTAAATTAATTAATTGAACAATTTCCGAATTAAAAGCCTACATTTAAGTGAAAAATCGTTACTAACCAACTTTAAATAGTCATAGATCGTAAACGGTAATTCTGATTGAAAAACAATATGAGAAATCTAAAAGTGATTTCAATAGTAATAGAATATATAAACCTGGTCATGACGATAAGGAACACAACAAAAACAGAATCATCCAAACCGGTCAAGCCATTCTCAAGTTATACCGTGACCAGAAGAAATAGGGGTTCATTTTTATATGAACCCCTAGACTAGCTATCCGCCCGCGACTACGTTTTTAAATATTGACCTGGAGACGTATTTTTGAAACAATAGAATTCCAATTCGCATACGAATTGACAAGATTCACATGAGAATCGCATACAAATCTTGTCAATTCGTATGCGAATTGGAATTCTATTGTTTCAAAAATACGTCTCCTGGTCGTAACAATAAGGAACACTACAAAAAAAGAATCATCCAAATCGGTCAAGCCGTTCTCAAGTTAAAGCGTGACCAGAAGAAATTGGGGTTCATTTTTATATTGTATATAGAACACTAGCATTCCGCTCGGGACTTCGTTCCCGTGGGAATTCTGGCAAATTATGTAGCCTATGTTACTCAGGGATAATGTAACATCCTAATGGTGAAAGAATTTTAGAAATCGGTCCAGTAGTTTTTAAGTTTATTCGTTATATACAAAAATACAAATTAGTGTAGATGTAGATACAGATTATACAGTTTTTGATCAATAAAGAATTTACATACATATGTTTATACGTACATACAAAGCGGCTTTAATACGGGTGTATTCAGAAGGTAGGCGAATTTTTTTTTCTAAAACAATCTTTCCGCCTGCGATTTCGTCTGCATAGAATAATTTTGTGGTATAAATGGACAATCCGACTGGTTCAGTAGTAAAGCTAGTAAAGCTGCCTCTCATTCGATGGTTCTAGTTTCGATTCACGGGTCACACATTCATGCGAATAGCGGAGGTTTATTATCGATGTTATTTCTATCTTGTTATTTGACTAGTGTCACGATGCAAGGAAAAACGTGTCGTTATAGGAGTTCAACATTAACACGAAAGCTAAAGCGCATTCGCTTGTAATTGAATTAAATAAATGTATAAATCTCCATAGTCTTAAGATTATACTGGCGTATTACGTATGGACAACCAAAGTCTCTTACAGAAATACAACAAGATAAAAAAGAAAACGAATCTAATTAGAATGTAAACGGTTTTAGAAGACATTTGTGCTCCAGGCTGTTTTCGATATAAGTCCTTGAGGTGTGAATAAAAGAAATAACACATTTCCCGGCTGTCTGTTCGCCAGTATAATCGTAAGTCTATGTAAATCTCTATTTAAAGTAAGTAGCATTCAAACTCATTTGTAGTTTTTTTTTAATAACTTATTTTGTCATCCTGCGGCAATGCGTCAAGCAGCGTGAAGGAAATGATTGAGTCAGTTAGGGGTTTATTAGAATTATTTGTATTATTTTAAATATTTTTGTTGTATGTGTGGCGTCAATATTTTTGTTGTATGTGTGCCAAAATTTTTATTTTGTTAGGACTTTTAAGTTATACATATAAAATAAAAGGCATATCTTTCCTTCACCTTGTGAAATATCTTCTTTAACTTCTAGGAAAATACTTAATAAGAAAATTATAATACGAAGTAGACAGTTGACGCCTCGCCTTGTTAGAGGGTCTCGACGCAACACCTGACTACACATAGCTATATTGCGAATTACTGTAGCGTTAAGTTCGAGTACTTTTCCTCCTCTCGCGTCTATTAAATTAAAAGCTACCTGGCCTTACGAAAAATACCTGTATTTTTTTCATTTATCTACGCGTTTATAGTATTATTTTCTAATTTCTTTTAACAGATGTATTTGTTTATTTGTGTTTTTGTTGCCTTACGGAAAATGTGCATATTTTTCATTTATCAACATGCTTCTATAATTCTTTTCTAATTTCTTTTAACAGATATATGTTTATTTGTGTATTTGTTGCCTTACAGAAAGTGGCTGTATTTTTCATTTATCTACGCGTTTCTAGAATTATTTTCTAATTTCTTTTAACAGATGAATTTGTTTATTTGTTGTCTATGTATCGTTTTTAGTACTGTGTTATGTAGTACTAAAACATAGGTAAATATTCATGTAGTCTACTTGTTGTTTTCACATATAAAATTGGTTTTGGAAACACTCCGCACTACTCTCGATCCATAAAGTTGTCCCTAAAACAGGGTTGCTTGGAAGAAATTGCGCTTAGCGACAAGGCCGCCTTTGCGCGGTTTTTTACCTTAGTAAAGTTAAAAGTTTTTTTTTGTGTGCAATACAGTGTTTCTATCTATTTATGCAAGGGATAATTAGCGTCCACTGCGTGGGTCGGAATGGCAGCTCACAGGCCTGCCACTTATGTCTTTGCTTAAAAGTAATGGTGCAAGACTCGGTTCAAACATTTTATTTGCCTTTACTTGGTGTAGCTTATTTTGTTTTGTTTTCTATAGCCAAGCGAACTTAAATAAATGTAAGTGTACAAAAAGGCTTCTTACCAGGGTCCTTTGAGAAACACAAACATGTAGGTAATTGACTCGATTGGGTTTGCGATCGTTTCTTTTTCATCTTTTACTGTAATTTTAATTCTTTAAATATGATTTCATGTGTGTTTATTTATGATATTTTACTTTAGTGCGATGTTAATTTTTCTTTGTTTTTAAACCATGTGTTGTTTTTTTTTTCAGTGGTCCTTACAGTAACTGTAATAAAGCATAAACTGATTTAGCATGTTTTCTCTCTTAAGGTTCAGCACTCACGTCGCCATGAAAATGACTGCAGTTCCGTACTGGAGCCGAATGGGTGTCCTTTTTGCTAAGATGACCCATTCCATCAGCACTAAATTAAATCCGGATGAGTTTTTCAGCGTGGTCAAGCCGCCGTTCTTTACTCGAGATAACCAACATGACAGCTCTGAGTTTTTGGGGTAAGCTTTGATCTATAAAATAGTACGAAGTTATGTCATGCGTTTTCGTTACTATGTATTTAATTTACTTTTCATGAAAACTGACGATAGCACGGTTTAGTTAACCAAAAGACCCATTTGCTGCATTATGTACTATAAAGTTTACCTACAAATAATATATAGCTTACAGTTTACGGGAGGGTTTCGGGCATATATCCTTTCTGCTTCAAATACCAACAGTCGGGGATCTAGCTACGGTTGGGCACCAGCATCGTCAGTGAGAATCTCGGATCTGTGCTCACCGAGCCGTTTTCACAATAAGTGGGCGTCCATTAATGAGGACTATCGTTTTTTGTCTCACTAGGTGGCGCCACTGTAGAGTGAGGTCCTAAAGTACGGCTGTCAAAGTTTGTTATTACGGGCACCAAAACAAAAATTTACATTTAAATCATATTTAATACAATTTAACCGTAGAGTAAACGTATTGGCAATGCCGCAGTGTTGCGCAGTCCCGTTTTGCTCGGAAAAAAAAGGTGGACATAAGTTTCCGAAAGATAAAACTGTCTCAAAGCAGTGGTTGGTAGCGATTCGCAGTCCCTTCAAAACATTCACATATCTCATATCAGAGACCTATACACAATACATAAATACACACAGATACAACAAACACACAGAACAAACATCTATGTTCATCACATGTTTGTTCTTGGTGAGAATTCAACCTATAACCTTTAGCCCTGAAGCCATATTAATACATCCTTACTTTAATATTATAAATTCGAAAGTAACTCTGTCTGTCTGTCCGTCTTTCACGCCTAAACTACTGAACTGATTTTGATGAAATTTGGTACAGAGATAGATTAGAGCCGGGAAAGGACATAGGCTACATTTTATCCCACAGTTAGGCACGTTATAACCTGTAGTCCACGCGGGTGGAGCCGCGGGATGAAAGCTATTATAAATAATGCTTTCGCGTTTTCAGAGTGGACAAATTATTTTGTGTACATGTCACTAGAGCATTGATTCCCAAAGTGGTCCAGGTGGACCCCCAGGGGTCCACGGGAGACTCGAAGGGGGTCTACGTTGGTGTGACAAAAAAATGGGGGTTCACAATTCGTATAAGCGGGGGTCCACAAAAAATTATCTGTTTTCAATAATGAAAAACTAAAATGCTCCTTGTGCTGTGAGTGAGATGTCAAAAATGTAAAGTTGGATGGAATAACTTTTGACATCCACTCACAGCACAATCAATTAATTAATAAACCAATCAATTCTCGCTTTTTTTTCGAAAACTGTTAATTCGTGGTTGAAACTCAGCCGCATCGCAAATTTTCTTAATTAGATCTAATCTTTACTTTTTTTGTCGAGTTTTGGGAATATGATAGAAATGTAGCTGCAGGGAGGGGGTCCACCGAAACCAACAACATTTTGGAAGTGGTCTATGAGAAAAAAAGTTTGGGAACCTCTGCACTAGAGCCACTAAATATGCATTTATCATCATACTAGCTTTCCTACCGGGACTTCGTTCCCGTGGGAATTTGGGAAAATTATGTAGCCTGTGTTAATTCAAGGTGTCAGCTACCTGGTTACCAAATTTTATCAAAATCGGTCCAGCCATTCTCGAATAATATAAGTGTTGAAACCAACCCGACTTTGTTTTAAGTATATATTAAGACAAGCATTTCGTCCGGGACTTCGTCCCCGTAAAAATTATGGAAAATTAGGTAGCCTATGTATTAATATAGGGTGTCAGCTACTTTCACACCAAATTATATCAAAATAAGTTCAGCCGTTCTCGAGTTATAAGTGTTAGAACAAACCCGACTTTGTTTTATATTTAAGTTTGTAGCCCAGAGACCTCACGCTACACCAGCGCCCCTAGCGGCGAATTCATACGCGATAGCCCTCATTACGTGTTGCAGTTAGGGGGAGAGGAGGCGGTCGAGCCGTATCTCACCCAATCTCACGTGGGGGGTCTCTGCAAACATCACGTAATATTTTTTCCTAGAAGAAATAGTGTTACATTGCGAGAAAGCTAAGTTAAATTAACTAAAACATTTTTTTTTCCGTTTATTCACACTAACTTAACCTATTTACAATTGGCGATAGCGCTCTTAACATTTTATATATATATATATATTTTTACTTAATCTAACATGCATTTTTTAAGTTTATTTTTTAAAACCGGTACACTTTTAATTTTATTTGACTGCAGTAAAATTCCATACTTATTACATATTTTTGGTATTAAATATTTTCTTGTTCGTTGCCCATAGTAATTTTTAACCCCTGTATTAGTTTTCCTTGTTTCTTAGCTCTCGTACAATAGCTATAACTTTTTTCTCTTTAAAATCTTCACTTTAAGTTTCTAGTGCCAATAAATACTCTAGTTTTTTATCCACTGGTAAAAGTTTACATAATTTAGAAAGTTTATTGTAGTCCTCTTTACTTTCCTCTTGATGCTCCGGTAAGCACTCATAAGACATGTTTTCTAAATTAATCCAAATAACTACAATGAATTAATAAATTATACATTAAAAATTCTCATTTCATAACACTCACATGAGATTAGGGGGTTGGGAGGGTGAAGAGCCAAATCTCACGACATCTCGAAAAATCGCCAAAACACCTCACGTAATTATACACTAATAGGGTCTACATCCAGTAGTTGACAGGCTGTTATGATGATGATATATTCCCTAGCTACTAACCTTTTGCTGCATAGGAATCTCTTAGCAAGCCACTTTTGCATAGAACAAATTATTTTGTGTAACATTCGCAACCCGTCAAAGAAATTCACAATAGTCCTGTGTTCCAATCTCTTTGGCTATTTCGGACGTAAAAATTTTCTGAAGCGCTACTCTGGGCCTGGCTACAGAGTGAGACAAATTACTGTGGTTGGTAGTCTCACTTAGCAATAGAATCTTACACGTTTCATATATATTGTTTAATATGTTAAATGTATGAGGTTCGACATAAGAAGCAAGTTTTGATTGCTGTTACAGGTATTTATTCGAGCTGCTACAGTCATACGAGCATGTGTCCGATGTTAACTTTGACTACACGCGGCCTCCGGTGTTGAATGGCGCCCATCGTCTGCGCCTGATGCACTCTTACCAGCATCCTCACTCTTCTAACCAACACCCCCACTCATCCAGGTTCGTCTATCTTTATTTTTTCTCTAACAACGCACGTTTATTTGAAACTAGCTTTTCGCCCGGGACTTCGGTCCCGTTAGAAATCTACGTTAGAAAGGCTACATTGCCTATGTGTTAATCCAGGGTATCAGCTACCTCCATACCAAATTTTATCAAAATCGGTCCAGCCGTTCTCGAGTTATAAGGGTTCGAACAAACCCGACTTTAAGATGTTAAGATATATTGCTAATAAACTTTTCGTGATTGTTGCACATCACTTTACAATATTAAACGGTTGTACTCACGCAACTTAAAGCTGGCTTAGGACCGACAGTTCAGATACTGTACGAGTATAAGTAATGTGAATAAAACCGGAACATGCCTAATAAAACTAATCTTGACATTTTTTAAGACTTTTCATATTGCAAAATTAAATCAGTTGTCATATGTTGGCAAACATCTCTTATTAGTACGGAACTACTGTCGACACTTACCTACAGCTGATCAAATTGATTTGGAGTACCATATCTGAGATTTTTCAGTATACTTTTTTATTAGTGCCCTCCAAAACACGGAAACGCTTGTGACAAATTGCCACTTTGGTCACCCATCAGGTTCCCTGCCTCTGTGTATGTTGCTTAACCTCACTGATCGCTTGAAATTAGCGAGAGCCACTGGGCTACGAGGCAGTGTGCTGCAGCTGCTATAGTAGTCGCGCACAACATACAGGGTGTAAGGGGCAGCTAAGCAAATACTTAAATGATGGAATCTACCCATAACTATGATCAATTACAAGTAATATTTTTTTCCCGGAAATGTCAAGTTAAGAAGTTTTCAACAAAGTTGCTCGAAAAATAAACATTGTATGCTATAAACATAAACAGAAAGTAGGTCATTGTAGCACTAGTGCTTTTTACTTTGTAGTTTTTTCTTAATTTTCACTAGTCAAATTAAAAGTTTACCAACAAGGAGGTTTTTTCATACTGAGATTAAAATCATGTCGCCTTAATATGTAATACAATAATATAATATAATAAATAAAAACAAGCAAATAATTTTCTTTGGAATTTAATTTTTACCAGCCCATATACGTCCCCACCGAGGGGCACGGGCCTCCCTTCGAAACACGAAGGGGATTTAGGCCATAGTCCACCACGCTGGCCCAATGCGGGTTGGTGGACCGCTCGTCTTTCGAAGTGAATTTTCTTGGACGGGCGGGTTTCATCACGATGTTTTCCTTCACCGTTGAGCAAGTGATAATTAGAAATCCGTACATAAATCCGAAAAGACGAATTTAGTGGTACAGGCCCGCACCAGGATTGAACCCGCGACCTTCGGATTACAAGTCTGGCTCATTACCAACTGGGCTATCACCGCTGGAATTAAATATATTATTTTATTTAATAACAATTAATAACATTATATTATTTAATAACATTTAATTTGAAATATTTTAATATTTTATTTGCCGAGAAAAACAAGAAGGCTGAATATTTGAATTCTTTACCCGATAATTTTGATACCCAAAAAACATAATCTACAAATTACAATAAAAACTTACAAAAATGCGCCATTTTCGTAAATTTTGCATTATTTGTATTGTGAAACAAATTAATATGACTTCGTCTAGTGAGGCTAGTAATATTACGGACTTGACACCACCCGACATTTTAAACACGGTGAAAACCGCGCAAGATTGTCTTCTTCCTGCAAAATCCCGTGAAAAATATATAGTTACTTACATGTATGACTTTTCTCATAAATGTATTGAAAAACGTCGTGTGACACACGGGTGTAATGGTTATTGTAAACGAGTTGACGTATGTGAGCACGAGCCGCAACTTCCTTTACACCCTCGTATAACAATGTATTATTTCGTTATTTACCTACTTTGCCGCTACGCAACGTACCGTGAAACCGCGCCCCACACGCGGTCCCCCTGCGCCACGCCGTTATCGGAATGCGATGTACATTGCTGGTTTTCGTGTTTTTGGCTGTTTTTTAATGTAAATAATTTTCACTGGAACGTCATTTAGAATTATGGTCTGAATTCAGGGTTTCAGTTTTTGCTAAACTATCCCTTACACCCTGTGTAGTCGTCGTGGTGTCAAATATCCTTTTGTTAAATATTTTTAATTATTTTTTTCTTGCAGTGATAACAATGAAATGGACTCAAATCGTCGGTCCGTGTCTCCAAGTCCTGGTAGTAGCTCTGCAGGTAAGTTTATCAATCAGTTATACGTGCATTAGTGCTTTTTATCATGGATCGTATTTGACCAAGCGACAAATATGCGGGGTCCTCGAAAAAATAAACTTAGCTTTCACAATTAATTGGTTGGTGACTAAGGGTAAAAATAAACAGAAAACTACACTTATAAAAAATAGTTTTAGGTAACGTTTTTATTTCAAACTGAAAAAGGGGCTACGGCTTATTTCGAATTGTTATTAAACTGTCGGTTACGGTTCTAAAATAGTTATATAAAAAGTATATATTCGAGTGCATTAGGAAAACCTATGATTGCCGAAACACAATGACAATGAGATTTATGTGCTATTAATCACCAGGCAGGCATGATTACAGGCATTATCTTTATTGATACACTACGGCGCGGCGATCGGAAGCCCACCTGCTAAGCGAGCAACTCCTTTATGGCATAAATAATAAATTATTAGCAGTTAATACTAAATACAATTATCAAAAGCTGACAATGCTATTTTGCATTTGTCAAACATATCGAGATTTTTGTCCCTGAAGTCGTTTTTTTCCGGAGCTCATATTATCTTAGTTCTCCAGTTCAGATAGAAGAAAATGTGTTTATAAATTTATCCAGTGCAAATGAGTTTGAATATCTAAATCAAAGGGCCACTTGGCACTCAAATATTTGCAGGTTCGAGTGGATATAAGCGCATTTCACCCGACCACGAGGTTCCTGTTCCTCTGAAAAAGCGCAGGCATTTGACCCATCAGGAGTCTGCTTTCTTGCGTCGCGACTCTTACGTCGACAGTATGTTCGGCGGAGTGTTGCTCACCCGCGTCGAGTGCACCGAGTGCCACTCGTCTTCTCTCTCTCGCGACGTATTCCGTGACCTCCAGCTCGCGTTCCCAGAAAAACCAGAGGGTTGGCAGTACAACGTGCAGAGTCTCCTCGAGTACTACTGCTCCAAAGAGAGCCTCACGGGCGAGAACCAGTACGAGTGCCACGATTGTGGCGGCCTACGCGACGCCGAGAGGAGCGTGCTCATCGAGACCACGCCTAAATATCTAATCCTCGTGCTGAAGAACTTCAAGTTCGAGCCCAAGCTGCAGGTGCAGACTAAGCTGATGCATTCGATGTACCACAACACGACGGTGACGCTGCCCACGGTCCGGTCGCAGGCCGACCACGCGGCCTACGTGCTGTACGCGGCCGTCATCCACGCGGGAACCACTCTCGACTCCGGCCACTACTACACGCTGGCCAAAGACAACGAACAGTGGCACATGTACAATGATGACGTTGTCTCGGTAGCCGACGAGTCCGAGCTGCATAAGCTGAATCGCTCGAGCACTCCGTACATTCTGTTCTACCGGCGCACCGACATCGAGGAAGGCACCGCGCCCTCGATGGACGAGCTCCCGCCCAAGGTGCAGGAAGCCGTTATGGCTCACAACAAGCACTACGTCGAGACTGTCCGGAAAAAGCGGCTGACCTGCCCATGACAATTAAGGTCCGACAAGTACATTGACTACTCTGTATTGGATTACGTTGATTCGGACGAATGAAATGGCCAATCCCATGTATTATTTTTCTTTAGTTAAATCAAAAAGTGACACAAAAGTGTACATGAATTAATCATGTATGTGATATGTATAGTTGTTGTTGGTTGCCGCCTACACAGTTCAGTAGGTGTGCTTTTGTTTTATTATGTACCTACGATATAGCCCAATCATTGAGGTAATATTACTAGCTTCTAAAATATACATCACAAGCTTCAAAATCTGCGTTTATTATGACATCGTACTCAATAGTAAGTATGTGGAATCAGAAAATGATTAAAAAACATCGGACACTTTTATTTCAATCCCATTAGGTTTGGGATGGCTCAGTGTTTATAGCATCGCGGGCAGCTAAAGCTCGGAAGTTCTGGGTTCAAGTCCCGGCTGCATCAATATGTTCCATATTAAATGTTTGTTTTTTTTGTTTGAGAACCTCTGTGTACTTGTGACGTCACACAAATTCTTTGAAATAATTGTGTGAATTTTACAATTACTTGAAAATAAAAATAAACCGAATTAAAATTTTGAAAATCAATTAATAGATTTTGCGTTTTCCATGTCCAATTTAGAAAGGTACTCAAAAGCAGATCTCTCTGGACAAAGTACCATTATATTTTATATATAGGCCGAAGTCTTTTGTTTGTGTGTTCTAAATGCATTTATTTTACGAATTTCAGTGTTTCTTCGCAAGTACACGGAACTTATAGTTTCTAGGTTATGTGAAACTTTTTCAGTGTTTTCATTTACATTTATTAAATTTATTCATATTTTTACTGGTGCTTTACTATAGATCGTATTTTTGTTGCAATCTGGCATATAGCTCGGAAACTATTCTTAAGTATATTAGGTAACATGTCTGTACAGTTTATTTTACTAATAGAAATATAAATAACTACCACGTTTTGTTTTTTTTTTATTTCTGTTTTTTTTTCGAATCCTATTAAAGATGATTTATTTACTCTGCCTGACGTAGACGTTATATTTCTATATTTATGACTGAAAGATTTTTGAAATCTCTAGTTATAGAAGATGAACTGGTGGTGCAGTGTTTACTAAACTTGTGTCACTTTTTGAAAAAGGTGGAGCCATGCGAGCAGTGGCTCATTATACTTTTTTTCACATATTATTTAGTATATTCAAGACAGATTCGTTTTAGACGTGCAATGAATCGGTCACAGGTCAAACAACATTTCCATTTTATATCTCAATTGAAAACAATGCGTTATACACCTGATCTTGTCAATTGGCATATACGCATCAACATTGTATTTTGTTTTGCTTGAAATTGGTAAAGAAATGTTTGTGTTTCGAGTATACTTTTATAAGATCTCAAACAGATCTCTTTTATGAAAAATCGTGTAATATCCCTAGACGATGTTGATGTGTGTATATCCTGAAAAATTCAATTTGTATATAATTACTGTGGTCAGCTTATTAGGTGTATTTGCTACTATGTATGATTGTATGATTTAGTTTTCGTATTTTTGTAATGTAAAAGAACATTTTATAATTATGTTACTTACATAAAAATAAAAAAAATCTATTAATCCAGGTGCTATTGATCAGCTACGAAATATCGGATACTCATTTAAAACAAAACTCGTGGTAATAACCCGTTATAATATGGTTAAAACAAGTGAAAATAACCGCGAAAATCATAAATAATATATTTTAAAAAATGATTTAAATTTAAAAAATATACTTACTAAAATGAAATTCGTTAATTCTTCATATTATGTAAATGAATGAAATTAAAAAAAGAAAAAGTTAGACTCTTTAAGTCTTCAGTTATTTTATTCGTTTTGATATGGTAGTTTTGTACAATCTCAAAAAGGAGCTCTCGTCTTTATTCTACCTCCTTGGGACATTATTAAAAGTAATTTCGTTTGGAATGTAGGTGTACGATTTGAGATGTGTGACATGCAAGCGCCATGTTATCAACAGGTCACAGATTACACAATTTTATCGGAATGCAACTTTGAAGCCTAATGTGTTAAGAAAGATATACCTGGGGCAATTTAATATATTTTTTTCAACTACGTAGTAATTTTATCATTAGTCACTACAAAACCGATCGCAAAGGACGTATTTTTTGTTTAGATCCTAAACAGTGCAGTAATGTTCTATGAAATCTCATTATTGCACTGTTTTTCATTCATTAATGCACTTTAAAAAAAAAATTGGTAAACATTAACCACAGAGGTTTAATGTCTCCCATTAAGTATAATATAAAATGTATGCATTAGATCAAAAAGATACTGGCTGAAAATAAAAATCAGCTGAATAAATTTTGTTGAAAGCTGAATATTTGGTGAAGGAAAAAAAAACAAATGGCGCGCATTCTGTACGATTCGATTGTAAAACTTTAATGGGAGGGGCTTTAATGACATTTCAGAACAGAGGTTATGTTTGTACTTCATATTTAGCAAGAAAAGTTTTAAAAAATGGAAAAAGACAGCGATAGGTATATTTTATAACGGTAGGGTAGATTGGCAGTTGAAAGAAGAGTAGATCTTTCAACTGCCAATTTACCTACACTCGTGCATTAATAAATCACTTTGTGCTCGGTGCAACAATCTACTATTACATTCCTTTGTAAAAACATTAAACTCGATGGGACGAGGCGAGGCTTTATCTTATGAAGCAAAAGTTCCAAAATAGTACCAAGTCGCCGTAAAAATGGAAACTAATTGAAAATTTTAAATTTTCACTCGTTTTAAATTGGAAAATCTGATGATTCTTTAATTTATTTTGGATGACAGTTAAATATTTTAATATAAAAATAACGAGTTTCTAACGAAAACGAAATCACACTATCAGATTGTAGTAGCACTGGTCCACGGTATGTTGATTACAATATTAATAATATAAATATATGTATATTATTAACGTATACATTTATAAATTATGTGTATAATACTCGTCAAAACAAGACCACTCCAAAAGTTTATGAGAATGTGTTTAGTACTTTATTTAATTAGTATGTGCGTACCTACAACAAGATTGTTAATTTAAATATTAACGGTTATGATCTCATGAGCACGTTTTGAATGTCAAACTTAATTCAATCTTAAAGAATAGGACTGGCATTCACCTGCTATCGTATGTTTTATCTTTTTGAAGATTTAAAGAAAGATTTAGCATTTTAATAATGAATGTAGGACCTGTCTTTCAGCTGGCTTGTTCACATGATTTACCATCCTTAAACATGTGTTACCGCTGAGTACACTTCTGTAAAACATATTTCATTATTAAAGTTAATCTACTGAATTTCTTCTGTCTTTTCGTATTTAAAATTATATATTCTTCATGCCAATAATACATTTTGATAAACACTTGAGTGGCTTTTACCTTGTTTTGGCGGTACTACAAAGTCTCTATATTATAATTCTTATTGTAATTAGGATCTCGTAGAGGTCGTTTATTGTATGTGTACTTTCATAGATTTGTGTCACTACCCTTAGAATAGAAATAAAAGTCATGCTTAAAGATCATCTTAAAATAGTATTTGTTTAATTTTTTTTTCTAGGAAAGTACACATCAATTACTTAGGGTAAATTGTAAATGTTCGTTTTAGTAATTGATAAGCTTGCGGTGATTTATTGTGTAGGTGGTTTAAAACCGCCTATTGAACTGTTGATTAGCTATATTTATTGCCCTTGTCTAGAAATAAGAACGATAGCTGTTACTGAGACCAGACAAACCATGACTTGTTGATGTGAGCTATATACACCCGTAACCTGTTAGAGCAAATACCCGCTGCGTCCGATCCCATAACAAATACACTAAAATTCCTCTTGTTTTCTAATGCTGTGTATTTGAGTTTTTGTCTTCTAAAGCAAGGGAAAGACATGTGACTTCTCGAAGGTAGACTGCAGTTTTTCGAATAGACAGACTTAAAAGAAAAATGTAATTGAAATTTTTAAGCAACATATAATGTTCACTCTGATAAAAATAAATATTTTTGAATTAAGATAGCAAAGTGGGTTTGGCGCTTGAAAACACCGTGTTCTCAAACAGGTGTACTTTCAGATAGAAGCGATTTCTTCTATGTGTCGCTTCTGTACTATTTATGTTAAAGACACTTAGTTGCTATATTGAACGCCCCTTTGCTATATCTTACTCAGTAAGAAGTCTTGTTGTATCTCAGTGGCATTCGCTCTAACACTGCGGACGAATGATGGACGATACAAAATAAAAACTGATAGTCGTCGTAGATGACGTTTCTTACATGACGTTTCTTACGTTTCTTAAATATTTCCTGTTGATAAATTGTCTTCAATGATACGGGTGTTTGCGTGTGATTTATGACAAGGGTATTATAATAGTTCTTCGGAAAATTATGGTATTTTTGCCATTTTGACAAAAAAATCTGGAAATCAATTCACATCACGGTAAATTTTTTACCACTTCATTTGACACAATCTATAATGTGAACATCATATAAATAAAACTATACATTTTTTATTGTTATGAAATCATTTTTTGTTTATGATACTGTGGTATAATTAACATTTAATAATCTCGTAAAATAATCTGCTTGTTAAATTTAAAAAATCGGTGTTTAGGAATGTAATTTTAATAATCAATATCCCGTAGAAATTGATGTAAGTGTTGTTTAGTATATTTTTACTGCCCTAAGGGATGATCAGCGATCCAAGACAATAGAATCATTGGTAATCGGAAATTAACTGTTATTGAGTAAGGGCGGATTTCACCGTTGAAGGTAAACGCGATCAATTGAAGCTAAACTCGTTTACGCGCTTAACCGAGATCAGTTTTGACATTTTGGATTTCACCGACGTAATCTAATCTCAGGTATAGCTAAACGCGTTTTACATTCTGAACGCCCGATATTGGCCGTTTAACGCATTTAAACGCGTTCAAACAAATTTCAATCAATGTCAGAGATGACGCCAAAGTTCGAAAGGTGGTTCTGATTCAGAGCTTAATCCGTAGCTTTATCTTGCACAAACGATACTTACGACTGCAAAAATCTGTAAAATTCATTCAACAGAAGTACCGAGGCAAGGTTCTGATGAAAGAAGCGATGCGAAGGTTTTATAAAGTTAGGACTAGCGTTTTAACCATACAAAGCTACTACAGAATGAGTAAAGAGCGGAAAAAGTACCAAAACTTTAAGAAATCTGTGAAAACCATTGAAGAAAGGTACATCGTATTACTAAGAATGCGCCAAGAAGTACATAAATATGAGAAATTAAAACAAAATGCTGTCTTTATTCAGGCCAGAATTAGAGGAATAAGGTGCCGTAAGGAGTTTTTGCAACAAAAAAATGTAATCATTACATTACAAAGAAGAGTGCGAGCCAATCAGATGATGAAACGACAAAGGAAACAGTTCCTGAAAATTAAAAATGCTGCTGTTACACTTCAACGGTATTTCAGATCTTACCTGCTAATGAAGAAAACTAGACAGGCCTATATCACCTACATAAAATCAACAATTGTCATTCAACGTCGTTTCCGTGCTCTACGTCAAATGAAAGTACAGAAACAGAAATACACTGAATTGAGAAAGGCAGCAATCACTGTACAGAATTGCTATAGAAGCTTACTGGCCATGAAACGAGAGAGATCTGCGTTCCTAAAATTGAAATCAGCTGCGGTGGTCATTCAAAGACAGTATAGAGCTCAAGTCTTAATTAAATGTCAAAAAGAAAAATACCTCAAGTTGCGTACTGCCGTTATTACTGTGCAACATCGTTTCCGGGCTCTATTGAAAATGCGCAAAGACCGAACATAATACCTTAAATTGAAGTCGTCTTGTTTGACTATTCAAAACTATTATAAAGCCTATATTCTCGGATTGCAACAAAGACTACACTTCTTCAAGCAAAAGAGTGCTGCTGTTGCAATTCAAAATTGGTTCAGAAACACCAGAAAAGGGAATGAGATAAAAAAAAAAAATCAAGAGTCAAAACAAGCTTGCATCGCCATTCAGAGAATATATAGAGCATATATTATTGGCAGAAAACAAAGACAGGAGTATATGAAGATCAGAATCGCGACTGTTCACATTCAAAATTACTACAGGTCCTATATCGAAATGAAAAAGGTTAGAGAACAGTTTATCCAACTTAAAACTGCAACAGTTGGCATACAAAGACTATATAGGTCTCATCGGGAAACGCAAAAACAAAGAAATAATTATTTAGGACTTAAAGCAGCCACTCAATTGATTCAAAATCACTACAGAAGATACAGAGAAGTGAGACGTATTCAATGGCAATACAAGAAGTTAAGAAGCACTGTAGTGTTTATTCAAAGAGAATTCAGAAGTATTCTTGCTATGAGAACTGAGAGAAAACGGTTTTTAATGCTTAAACAGTCGACGGTAATAATACAACGACGATACCGAGCCTTATTAGAGACTTACCTGAAGATACGCGAAGCTGCTGTTGTTATCCAAATAAGATACAGAGCACTTTGTATTATAAGGCAAGAAAGAAGGGTGGTGAAAGCATGCGTTACCATACAACGTTTCTTTAGAGCTTATTTGATTGCGAAAAGAGAAAGAGAGCAATTTGAACGATTGAAGAAGTCTGCCATTGTCTTACAACAGAAGTACAGGGCTTTACTCTGCATGAGAGAGAAGAAAAAAACGTACTTAAATCTTCGAGCAGCAGCAATCACTATTCAGAGGAAATTCCGTGCTCGCCAACTTATGATGAAAGAAAGATCTCAGTACCTAATGACATTAAAAGCATGTGTTACCATCCAAAACGTTTACAGAGCTTTAATAAAAGGAAAGAAACAACGTAAAGAGTATATTAGACTTAAAACCGCGACATTCACGATTCAAAGATGGTATAGAAATTTGGTTGAATGTAGAAGAATACGGCATCAATATTTACTGTTACGAAACGCTGTCGTATTCACTCAGCGCCAATATAGAGAGAAAATAATAGCGCGGAAAATACGTCGCGAGGAAGCAGTGAAAAAGATACAGATTTGGTATCGTTCTACACAAGAACGTAATAAATGCCGTGCACAATTCCATAAAATGAGAAACAGCGTATTACTGTTACAAACATTTGTTCGCATGTTTATTACCCGCAGAAGATTTTTAACTATTAAGTTTGCCGTTGTTACAATTCAGCAACATTACATGTTCTACAAACTATCTTTGAAGGAAAGAAAAAAATATATAAAAGTAAGCTTCAAAAAGTCGGTGAAATCAGTTTGACGTTAATCGAGATCAAATCAAAATTTGAACTCGGTTTTAGTGAAACCAAGTTCTGCGGAACTCGGTTCAGAATGCAAATGGTGAAATCCGCCCTAAGTGTAATTAAGTTTGCGGCTGTTAAATGGGGCGATTAATTATCTAAACCGCGATGGCATGTTAAAATATCGTGCTAACGATTAAAGAATTAGAAACCATCATATGATTTTCATCATAGTTGTAAAGATCACTGGTCACTCTTGGACAGGCTAACAAATCCCTTGTTGTGATTTTGTCAAAGAAATATGTCAAGCCGTCTTTTAAGTCGAGAAGCTAACATTGGCTAACTATTTGGTATTGTTGTTTATTGTGTTTTAAATTTATGAAAGGTTCTACATAAAATACTGCATAACGATAATATGATTTTCATGGCATGTACACCAGTCTTAGAATTTTTGATTTTGTTTCCAGTGAAGTTAATTGTCTACGTTTCCCAAAATGCACGGCATTTAAGTATTTTTGTCTACGACTACTATATTTTAAGTATTTACCTACTAAGATCTATTGGTGTAAAACGCTCCATAATCTGTTTTTTTTTGCCTGTGGAATTGCAAATTTGTCATTACGCCACGTCTACACAAATGGTGATTTGTTAAGTCTGCAGACCAGACAATTATACCTATTGTGTTTATATATATTGTACGTTGTAAATCTTATACATTTGTTTCGCTTATATATATACAGGATATTGATGTAAGAATTAAAAAAAACCTTTGAGGAGGTGAATTATCTCATCAGTTATGCTGTAAGTCTTCTGTAAGAAACGTTTTAATTTTATCGTATTTTTACAATATTACATAAATAAAGGAAGGCAGACATATTGTCTACGCACGCACGCATTGTGAAAACTCGAGAAACACCCAGTTGGGTTATTTTGCAATAGGTCCGTGATAGTCGGACTATGGCAAAATTTTTAGTCGACGGATTCATGTTTTTTTATACAATACATGATATTTTCCTCAAGATGTCATTCTAATACAAAACAACGTCTCTAGTGTGAGACTGTCAAATTCAAAGGAAATGCGATAACGATAGTTAGTGTTAGCAAAATATCCCAGTACGTGTTGGCACGTAACCAGACGTGCCACCTACTCCAATGAGATTGTAAGTATTGAAATTTAATAAGGTGGACTTTCAAAGCGTACCAAATATGTTCTTAGTAATAATCATATCCTCGAAGGTTTTTCATGTTTGCGTCAACACTCTGTATTTTTTATGTAATTAAACTTTATACTTACTTTTAAAGCATTTAAATATTAAGCACTAGGTATTCAGTCATACATGATATATACATTATACATGTAACAATAGTATAAGTAGGTTATTATTGAAGCAGGGGCCTATCAATATCCTGGCCATGTAACTTGTTCATTTCACACATAAACTGTTTTAAGATTGTAAATTGGTTTTTGGTTAAAGAAATAAATAAATCTTTCAAATGTAATATCTTGTTTTATTGAGATAAGTACAGATTAGATTAATCAATAAACATTATAGGCATAAAACTTAGTTAAAACCACTATTGCGTGTGTGCGTGACGTATTCGAATAGACAAATTAGACAATCCATATTTGAAATTGGTAATATAATGTACGGTTTCCAACCTTATTGCATACTATACACGCACACACGCAAGAGTGGCTTTATATTTATTAACAAGTTTTGTATATATTACCGGCAATATGTGAAATCTGGGGAATGTAAAGAATCCCTAGGCATTGTGTACAATCCCTGTAGTACAGAAATTAGGGAAATAAATCATATAGTTTTAAAAGTTGCAGTTTGGTAGAGAGAGACCACAGATTGCCACCTGGTACTATACAGACACACTTTCGCTTCCTCTACATAACACATTGCTGGGAACATATACATTAGGATACATTTTGTATCGTGAAGATTTGGCGTGACCCGTTAAGCTGGAATCCTCACTTTGAAAATCTATTTTGAATAATGTCAGAATTTTTTTAAAATAGTGACCAAGTAAAATAAATTGTTACGTTGTGATCACGAATATATGCTTAAAGTATGATTCAGTGAGGATTCTGGCTTTTTAACAAAATTGATTTTCATGAGGTTTCCAAAAGTGAGGATTCCAGTTTAATGGTGACAATTCGGCGCGTCTGGCACTCCTGGCACGTCACGGGTGCGTCATCTGAATCATTCAACTCGCCTTCCACAATCAGAAGTTTATACCGGTAATGTAGGTGGTGATAAAAAAATTGAGAACGATCACAGAGTCGGCAGACAGACTCCTTTTGTCGCCGGAGATGTTACTTCAAATAATCATATCCCTAATGTTTTTTTTTCTCAACAATGAACCTTTTTACAAGAGCTATTTCTCGAAGATGCAACCAGTAGACCAACTTTTACAGTGTTGGAGATAGACACATAAATCGAATCAGGGGACCGCTTTACAACCCATAAAAATAAATTTACCGGTTTCTGTGATCGTTCTCAACTTTCCTGTCACCTCTTCAGGCCCCTCTTTCCCACTGGGCATCCCCGGGGCAAGTGCCCAGGGCCCCACGTTTAATGGGGGCCCCCTTAGTAGATAATAATAATTAAAATTACTGAACTGGCTTTTGCAAGCGTTAAGCGCAATGCGCTGATTATATGCATATCTCATGCCCGAAAATCAGCTATATACTTAAATAGTACCTTATATATTACACTGACTTCAAGAAAAATCATTATATTGTGTAGTTAAGGTACTACATATTAAAATTTTCTGTCAGTCATAGGCCCGATTATCCTACATGCCCAGGGCCTCCTATAGGTTAAAGACGGCACTGCACCTCTTATCGCAGTGATTTAAATTCTCTTACAGTATTAAGATGCCTCTTATAGTACTGTCACGTTTACTGTATTGGGAATAACGCAAGTGAAGAGAGATGCACTGAGCCTTTCACACTATATCGGTTATAGTCAGTATCGAATCGAATGGTATAGAATACGGCATCATAAACTTATGTATTAATAAACATTGTAAAAAGTAACGCCTAGAAAATATGTATATGTAGTAAAAAGAAAAAATATAGCCCCTTTGTGCTTTTTCAACTAAGTTATCATAAAAGTTGAGAATGATGTTTGGGTACCTATTGAGCTTTGAAGTGTTGATAAAAGAATTCAAAACATTTATTGCTTTAAAAACAACAGTTACTCCTTTAAGTATGCTGAATACATTGAGTAAGAGCAATTTAAAAAATGTTCAGTTTAAGGCACTTTTTCAACATTAATTTAATTAATACTTTCCTGTAAGTATCTTATTTTCTGATGACAGAATATGATTGATCGTAGTCGACATCTAATTCTTCATACATTGCTTCTGCAAGAAGAGTAATTTTAACTGACTAAAGTAAAGGTATAACGTACCTCAACAGCGTACGACGAATGGACATCGTTTCAATGAAAATCGACATCATAGCGTCGGTGGTAAACACCCAGATTACAAGTTTCCAAGGAGGTAGATCTATACATTTGCATTATGTACGTATCTCTATTCATCTGGTGTAATTATTTATTCCATTATTGACTCGAATATTTCTGGAAAGTACAGTCAACAGCACATCACATTGTACATTAGCAGAACGAAAACGATGTCTATTACAAACACGATAAGATTAACATACTTTCATGTGTTGTTGAGTACCGAGGTAGGTACCATATCTATGAATAAATTCAATCAACTTGAACGTTAGTTCAAGCCAATAAGTCTGCCACCAAAGTTGTTAAGCTTTTCCGAGGCTGCTCGCGTAATCTTCTTGAAAATGTTTCCAGGAATCTAAAGGCAAAATAAGTTGTAAGAGATTAATTAAATCGCCATTGATCTACTTTCAACGGTTCCGTAAGCACAGCCCCAGATCTAGGGGGAGGAGCCCGAGGTATGATAAGAAAAGATACGAAAAGATATGATGATAAAGCTAAAAACATAGGCCATTTTTTAGTATTTGCCTCGCCTCTAAAAAAGTTCAAGATCCGGGGCTGCGTAGGTGACCCAACAGATGTCTAATGGGACTCGATACCGCCTAAACCTAAACCTTCATCTTATTAATCAGAGGGCAAATAAGGATTTTTTACTTTACAAATCCATAATGAAAGAGGGAGGTTCATCAAACAAAAAACTCAAAAATACTGCTCTTCCTAATTTAGGGTCGGGACCCGTTCGACAGGTAAAGTTCGGCCGGTCATAAAAAATGATATGGTTCGACCTGTATTTAACCCCCGACGCAAAAAGAGGGGTGTTATAAGTTTGACCGCTATGTGTGTGTGTCTGTGTGTCTGTGTGTCTGTCTTTGGCACCGTAGCTCTCAAACGGGTGAACCGATTTGGATGCGGTTTTTTTTATTTACAAGCAGGGTTTTTGGCGATGGTTCTTAGATACGTTTTATCAAAATCGGTTCAGCCGTTTCAAGGTCATCAGCTCTTTTGTTAGCTGCGGTAGGGTTCTTAGACTCTTAATGTGTATTTACTTTACTTTCAAACATAAATGTGACCTAAAACTTGAAATACTCATGTATGCTTAATAACTATGCAGGGTTATGGAACTCTTGGTCTGATGCTGCAGCCAGGATATCCAGAACACTAGCACACTCTTAAAAAAATAATAGCAGATATGTCGTGTTTGGACTCGTTTTGTTCAGTATTTGATTCTGCATACAATGCAATGGTGGCAACACGGTGAGCTGATGCTGCGGCCAGGATATCCAGAACACTAGCACATCCTTGAAAAAATAATAGCAGATATGTCGTGTTTGGACTCGTTTTGATCAGTATTTGATTCTGCATACAATGCAATGGTGGCAACACCGTGAGCTGATGCTGCGGCCAGGATATCCAGCACACTAGTACACTCTTAATTATTTTGAAAATAAGTTAAAAATTTTGAAATAAAAATTAAATTAAAAATTTGCTCATTAAAATGGCGCTATAATGTCGCGTCGGGGTACCGCTTTTGTGAATCAGACCCTTCATTTGATTGACTATTCATTGATTCACTAAAGCGGTACCCCGACGCGACATTATAGCGCCATTTTAATGAGCAAACCCTATCGTGCCATCCATCGATTTCGATAATTAAAATATATATATAGGTATTTCTGAAATGAATTTGATGGCTCAACGAAAGGTATTATTTTTTACTTTTTAAATGTCCGCTTTACTTTTTTGCGGGGGGGGGGGGGGGGGGTTTAAATTTTTAATTTCATTTTTTTGGTGTCGTTTCGACAGGGTGTGAATTTTTTTTCAAGTGGCAAACGGGCACTGGTATTATTTTAATTTATTTGAAGGGGCGTTTCGGCCGGTGTTTTTTTTATAAGCAAAATTTAAGTCCTGTCGGTACAGTCAAGCTCGAAAGTTAAAAAAGATTTACATATATTATCAACATTTGATATTAAGTAGTTCTATGCGTTATAAGCTTTATATTAAATAAAATTTACCCTTGTTTGCTGAAATAGCGTTTTCGAGTGACCTTGAAATGGCCAGGTATTAAAATCAAGTTTGAGGGACGAGCAGAGATAAAGGACAATAGGTGTAAGTAATAAGTTACAAATGAAAGTGTTGTGATTGGTTGTTGGCGATGAGATTTTTCTTGCATATTGTTTTTTTTATTGCGTATCTATTGGAAAGGGTTACAGATGGAGATAAAGATATTTAGTTTAATTTCAAGTTAAGTGCAGCAAGCAAGTGTGTATTAATAACTTTGTGCACTGCAGGAGATAGCGCCGGAAAAATGTAAGTTAACAACTTAAGATAATACAGATGTTATATCAGGGATTTTAAAATTAATTATAATAAGAAAATTCTAAATATCTAACTTGTAAGTCTTTTTTTATATTTTTAATCTAAAATTGTATTTTAGTCGAGAGTACTCGAGAGCAATGGTCAGTGGATAGTGAAATCCTTAATATTTTTGTTTTATTTAGTGGATAGTTATTTTTTTAATTTTATTACAGCTAAATAATGGACGAAGCGTCTTCTACTCGTAGCACCGGCTCCGTTGATGATTTTTTAAATAAATATACCTTTAGTTTATAGTTTCTTTTTTTAATAGAAAAACTTAAATTTGTATACTGAGTTTTTATTTGATACACTGTTACACTTTTGCATGTGACTGTACTAAGAACTAAAACAATTATACCTGTCGAACTGGATATGAAATCGCGTACCTGTCGAAACGACACCAACGGCCGAACCTTACCTGTCGAACGGGTCCCGACCCGAAATTTGACAAAGTAGCGTAGCAATACCTGTAGGTAATAGGTATGTGCTTTGACTTTTATTTCTGTGTCTTTTAATTATAGGTGATATTTTATGTGGTGCCTAGCGATCAGTTAATGGAACCCTTCGTGACTTATTTCATACTAGTTTTCTACCCGCGACTTTGTTTGCGTGGAAAAGTAGCCTATGTCACTTACCAGTTCTCCAACAAGCTCCGATATGACGTGAAGGAAGGACTAACACAATTTCACATTTATATTATTTATAAGGATTTAAGTAAAATCTTCACAGCGCCTACTAATTGGCAAACACCCACGAATCTCTCTCATTTAGTTTTTCCTAATAGAAACATTATAGGTAGATATAGTCGCCAGCGCAATCACTTACCTGATTGCGTTCTTCTTGTATGTAACAGCACACAGTAAAGGAGACGAATTTTTGAAATAATATAATTCCAAGTCGCATACGAATTGACAAGATTTGTATGCGATTCTCATGCGAATCTTGTCAAAACGTATGCGAATTGGAATTCTATCATTTCAAAAATACGTCTCAAGTAACCTGTTAATATAATTGTAACAGCAGTTTTAGCATTTCAGTCGGATCTATTTCGGAAACACAAACATTTATATCAGTAACTAAACTGAACAACTTTGCCCAAGGAACATAGGTCTAACTGAGAAAAAAGTATCACCTCCCATTCGAAATTTTCATATATTGATTCCTCGGAGATGGCGTTTAGTTTCATGATGAGAATCACCCCCTAAAGTTTCGCTAACTAATTTATAGTCATTTATAGATCACATTATCATTATAGATCACAATTAATAATATTTGTTTGAAGTAACAAAAACTTGATTTTACTAAATATTTTTAGAAAATGAAGTCTCTTAAATCAAAATTTCTTTTTTGTCTGTGATATGCGCTTAGATTGGCTTAGTTTGCCATCAGATTTAGTATGTTCAAAGTCTTACCTCCAGGACACTGTTGACTAGATTGGAGACTCCGGAAGCTGCCCCCACCACGGCTCTACCAGCTCCGTAAAACTTATCGCCTGTGTTGCCATACTTCTCCTCTTCCCTTATTGTGTCCACGATCGGCTTGGGCTGCAGAAAAAAACAGTAATAAATAAGTAAAGTACAGTACCTACCTTCATATACATTTTTAATCCCCGACAAAAAAGAGTGGTGCTATAAGTTTGATGTTTGTATCATTATTTGTATATCTGAGTGTTTGTCTATGGCTTGTGGCATTGTAAAACGAATTTACCGATTTCGATGATATTTTTTGAAGTGAAAACTTCTTTAGCGGCGCGGCGTTGAGCACTTTAGTATGGGGAAAAAAATGTAAAACTCGCGATGAACTCGCGTCAGATCGTCAGATGTCACGTGACCCTGATCGAAAATGCGTAGGATAGGGTTGTCACCTTTTTTGAAGTGAAAACTTCTTTAGCAGCGTTGTGTACTTTGAAGTATGGGTGGAAACCCGGACGGATGGCAGCCCTATGGTAAAATTATCTCTGTGACAGATGTCAACGATTATTCGCACATAGTGCGCAAATACCGATAGATTATTTTACTAAATTGAAAGTAGACTGTTTGGTCGAGTGGAAAAGTTGCCTAATTGTAAGCAACAGGTTGAGGGTTCGAATCCTGAGAGAATAACGGACTCTTTTTGTGTATTTGGTTTTATTTCCATATTTATGCACAACGTTATTGCTCAAGTTTTCACTTCTGGCGGCACTCCCGGAGTGCAACACGTTGTATTTTTTATTAGAAAGCTGGCGTACCTATTCGAGATAGTTCAATAAATAAGTAAAGTTCAGCTATTCAATATTTGGTCAAATTTAGGTACTTTAGCAGTTTAAAGAGTTTTAAGCGATCAATATCAGGGTTATACATAAATTTTAATTTTAGAGTTTCGTCCCTCTCCTAACGGCATAAAATTTTAGTATGCATGACAGTCAGGAGTGGGGTGATTTTCTACGAACACGTATTTAATTTCATTTGACTTCTTAAATCATTACGATACATAATTAAAAACTAATTTAGAAATCCTTCACAGTAAAAATACTAATTCTAACCTGGCTCCACATGAAGTGCTAAACCCCAGGGCAGCCCTGTATTCCTCATGGCACTGCAAGACGCTGAACATAGGCCTTCCCCAAGAGTCTGCACATCGAACAGTTCGACTCCATCCGCATTCATTGGCTTTCCGCAATCTTGATCAGATCGTCGGTCCGGGAGGCCTTTCAACGCTTCGCCTTCTGGTTTGCGGTCGCTAAGCTATTCGAGTACTTTTCTGTCCGGAGGCCCATCAGACAGCCTCCTAAGACCACGCGTACGCAATTGTCTACAGTGGGTTTTTAAGACTATTTGTTATTTATAAATCTGGGTCTTAGGATGTTAAAGTTACTTTGGTAATACCTGCATGACATGTGTGTAACACTATAGATGACAGCACTTACTTTAATTAGGTAGTGATAGTAACAGATAACATTGAATGAATTCGTGGTGGGGATCACGAATTTTATTGAACACAGTCACAAATTGTGAACAATAAGTTTAGGTGCGTTTATAGGACAATTTTCCACGTTAAAAAACCACCGACTTTAATCCCAACTTATGAGTCAACGACTTTAATCCCAACAACAGTTCGCACAAAGTAGATAACTAGTATTTTTTGCAGACTACAATGCCTACAAAAGAAAATGTCACTCATTTATTTAGATGATGTTCTGGTTTGTAGTACTTTTCTGTTTTGGTTGATTTTTTTAAAAGCGCTAAATCATTTTCGGTAAAATGTACCTATATGGGACCACCTCTGGAGTATACTCTTTCGAACAAAAGAAAAATTTTGAAAATAATTGGCGGTATCGGTGAACACACAAAAAAAAATACATACAGTCGAACATAGAACATCCTCCTTTTTTGAAGTCGGTTAAAAAATAGTTTTGCATCTTTTATATTCATTCACACTGCACAGCATTGTATTGACATCTATTATTATAAACATTCATAAAAAGTATCATATATTGGGTGACTTTAATTAGCAAAAATTAAAGATGTGAATCAGTTCACTAAATTAAACAACTTTCCCCATAGAAAATAAACCGAAACGTTTAAAAAAATCCCTTATCCGTATAAGTTGAGCGATCAATTTAAAAGATACTTCTAAAATTAAAAATTTTGTATAGCGCCCGATATTTATCGCGTATAACTTTTAAACGGCTGAACCGATTTTGATAAAATATAGCTAAGAACCACGTCATCTTTCAAAGAAAAAAACTGCATCGAAGTCAGTCCATTTGTGTAGGAGCTGCGATGTCACAGACAGATACACAGACATACAGATACTGCACACGTCAAACTGATAACACCCTTTCGGGGGTTAAAAACTTATAAATTTTATTACTTGGAAGATGCCAGCGACCACGTTATGGATGTTCTCTTTGATGGAGAGAGTTTTGCTGCCCAAGTCTTCCTTCTCTAGAAGTGCATCTTCTCGTGTAGTAACCGGCGCGGAGAAGATGCCGCCGACATCAATAGTTTGCTGAAAAAGTGATACTTATTTGTTGTTTTACCTGAATAATTTATTAATGCGTAACATGGTAACCGTATAACAGTTGGATCGTCCATCTGTAGGTCACAAGGAATTGAAGTGTTCTTACCTGGTGACTACTCCCTAAAGCAGTTGATATGCTTTGAAATTTGTTGGATATGATGGTCCCAATCCCGCTTGACTTCACAGTTTGGATCCCGGGATGGTTTTCAGCCTCCAAAGGCTGCGCTAGCACCACGTCCGATGAACTCTTGGGCTGATCGTACACCGGCAAGTCAACTTTTATCGGATTGTCTGCTGGAGCTGCAGCGCATACTCCAATAAACAAAATCAAATACTTGGCAGTCATTCTGAAATAGTTAATATCTTTAAATCAGTAAGTAGTTGAATATAAGTAACTTGGATAAGAAAAAATAGGTACTAAGAGGAAAAACACAAAACGCAAAGTGTAGCTGATCATAGGTTCAAACATACAATAGGAAACCAGCTTGCTTAAAAATATTGCAGCTTTAAAAGTTTATTTTCAGCATTATTGCGTGGCAAGTAAGTAAGTAAAGTAATTAATTAGAAATTGATTTTAACTGTATTTAGATAATGTTATCAAGTTTCGCTAACTAATTTGGAAAACCACAATTTGGTTATTCTTAATTTGTTTTAATTTGTGTATTGGCTAATTACTAAATATATGACGTAAAAGCAGTGATTTATGGTAACTTTAACTTAATTATTTACCTCTAATCTTTTATTCATATATTTTAACACCTGCTTGCCTAGATGAAAAAAAAATTGGACATTATCTTAGGACTTACTTGTGTGGCGTCAGCGACGATGCACGTCGATCGCTTATTAATCACTGCTGCGGCTGCGCCGGCGCGGCGCTGCCCGCTAAGTCCGTGCTCACTTTCACGCCTTACGTCATACATCCAGCCTTGGCACTCGTGCCAAATGTAACTGGTGTATAGACCTGTGCCCACATCTCTGATGTATACGCATTATTTTTGCATCACAACCTATCGATTTATTGACAAAACGTTATTAAATGCTTTGAAATCAGACTAACAAATAAATAGCCTAGGCTAGGCGGCTCTTTACTCTCATGCTCTCTCAGGCCGAGCCTATATAACTTGTTAGGGTAGGCAGTGCATCTGGTCATAGTACCACTCGACAACAAGATTAGATAGTTAAGTAGATGAAAAAAGTAGGTTGTTCGATTTTTGCCCACAATACAGCTGAACCTTAGAGATAGCCGTGTGGTGGTCGGTTGAGAATAACACCACCCCATCTCTTTCCGTGGGTGTCGTAAGAGGCGACTAAGGAAACACAAATGACACCTGCCTCCTAGTAATCCATCCCAGGCAACGACACTTCATTTTTTTCTGAATCTGAGGTGTCGTGCTTTGGTCTCATGCGGTGTGGTAGGCTCTGTAAAGGGCCGTCTGGTTCGCGACCACTCTCCTACCGAAGTCCGACGCCAAACAGCTTGCTGTGTTTTTTACCAGTGCCTTTATAGGCATTTTCTGGGTTAACTCGCTCCATCGTCGACCTCATCTTTGAACTTTATGGTCAAGATTGAGGTCAAGAGTTAACCCAACTTATAATTAAAAGAAACCTTAAGGGACCTATTCCATGGTAAAATCGATTATGATTGAACTCAAAATCGTCTTTCGTTGCTTATTAAATTCCTGGGGGCCTATAGGAGACGTCGATTACTATTGAACAATGTATATTTTTTGTACATTGCTGTGTATGACTTAAGTACATCTCCACTCCAACCAAACTCCAGGAAAATCACTGAACAGAAGCGATGCATGTATGACGAATTAAGACCGATCCTAATCGACGAGCCCCTGATTAGTAGGTAAGCTGTCACATTTTTTCTTTCACTCTCAAATATTTTAAATCGGGGACATTAAGAAAAGTTGTGCGCATTTTTTTAGACTAATTATCTGGAGGCAGCAAAAGGACATCAAATCAAGTATTTTCTGCATTTTCTCTTAGTAGTTTTAATAAGTTAGCTACCTACTTACTTACCTTCCTTATTTTAATTACCCACACAATTGCGTGTGTTTAGGCAAGCGGTAAGGACGAATACCTGAAAGCATATAATCAAACGTGACCTATTCGGCGCAATACTCCATTGTTTTCTAACAAAGACATGGTTCATACTCGTCTTAATTAACACCATACAAAACACACATAATTTTACATAAAATTAAATATGAAGATTGCAAGATCGATTGCGAAACCAATGCCGCCTTGCGCATCTTATATCTGACGTACTGTACTAGTGTTGCATAACTATCGATAGTTGACCTTGAAAAACAGTAAGAATATCGAGGACTATCGATACTATCGATAGTTCTATCGATATTCGATAGTCAATAGTTTGCGATACTATTGATGACAGACAAAAGTATCGATACCATCGATACTATTGAATTCTAATACTATCGATATTTTTCAATAATATCGATATTCGGTGTAATTGCATTAGTATTGCTCATGGAGAGGAGGGCGCATAGAAGTAGGGTTGCATACAGGGTCTAAAAGACAGCTTAGCAAAACTGAAACCCGGGCCTGGACTCAGACCATCTTTCTGAATGATTTTCCAGTGGAATTTTTCTTTGAATTTCCTTTTTTTTCATGTTTTTTAATATTTTCTGCTTAATTTTTTTATTATTTACACTCCATCTTGCAATAAAAAACAATCATAACAACGTAAAATACGAAAACCAGCAATGTATATCGCACTCCGATAGCAGCGCGACGCGGGGGTATGGCGCGCGGGGCGCGGTTTCGATACATTGCGTAGCGACAAAGTAGGTCAATAATGGAATAGTACATTGTTACTTTAGGGGTGAAAGGAACTTATTTAAGTCCCGAGACGGGGTTTGGCGACCGAGCGTAGCGAGGGAGCTAATCAAAATCAAATCAAAAATACTTTATTTTCATAGAACATACAAAGTGTTTCTTCAAAACGTCATAAAAATACATTAGCAAAATCAATGTAAATCATTGAGCAAAATAGTGAATCACATTAGCATTTTTGACTTGGCGCCTATTCGCAAAGGTGCAGTCTTCCTCAGGAGAAGAATAGGCAACAAACTCCGAGGGTCGCTCTTTTTAAGTCAATCATATAAATTTTCTTACTTCTAATTTTAATTGACTTAATATCTGAATAACTCTGGAGCTGAGCAATTTATTCCCATGGTTGCTTGTCTAACAGATAATCAGAAATTCTGTAATGATCGTTCGTTAATAGTTCGTTAACACTTAGTTCGAGGGACTAAATAAGTCTTTCACCCGAGGTAAACACTGTCTTTTCATTACAAATAAGTACAAAGAAAGTAAAAATAAAAACATGAATAAGCTGAACTCATTGCTGCTATGCGAAAGTTACAAAACTCTACAACTCGAAAAAACAAATGAAGATCGGAATGCCATTTTCCCGCCTATTATGTTTTTTTTTTCTGTGGCTGGCCAGCTATTCAGCCATTATTTTTCATTTTCATATTTGAAAAAAATGGTAAAGAGCTCAAAGTAAATTATTATAAAGTCATTAAAAAAAAGTATTCTTTAATGAATACTTAACTTTTCTTATTTCAATTTTAAATGGCGCTGTAATAGAGTGGCTGTATAGGAAGTTGGAACACATTTTTTTAATACTTAATTTGACAGCTGTCAGTTGAAAGAGATTCTCCCTAGGCTGGAAAAGTATAACTTTCAAGCCGCTCCGTAGGCAACTTCAGATCTACTTTCTGAGTATGAGTAATGAAAAAAATCTTACTTATAGCTGATGATAGTTTTGTAAGTATTTAAGCTGTCGTTTACACTCTCTATACCAAATTGTCTACTCCAGATGGTCTTTTACCCGGCAAATTAAATAAAAGCTTTTTAACAAAAAAATTAAACTGGCGAAAAAACTGAAAAGCAAAAAATAATAAACCTTCTTTATTTTACCTTAATAATCATCAAATCATCACGCATCACGCTTGACATAATCACTTAATTTGTTTGTTTGGCGCCGACTCAAAATTACTTAAGTAAGTTAGGTATACTTACTTTAAGAACTTAGTTATTTAGGTTAATTAAAAACTCAAACTTATTACAAGAATATAATACTTAGGTATACTTACGAGTACATTAGCTTAAGAACTTAATTATTAAGGTTAAATAAAAAAGGTTTATTATTTTTTGCTTTTCCATTTTTTCGGCAGTTTAACTGTTTTGTTAAAAAGCTTTTAAGTATTTTATAATATTTTTAAATCTGTGAGTGAACAATAAATCACCCCTTCTCTGATTCAAATAAATAAAACCGGCTGAGTGCAAGTTGGACTCGCGCACGAAGGGTTCCGTACCATTACCTATAAAACCAGCCAAGTGCGAGTCGGACTATAAAAACCATGATCTCTATAAAAGCGTCAAAAAAAACACGTTTGTTGTATGGGAGCCCCCTTAAATATTTAACTTATTCTACCTTTTAGTATTTTTTGTTATAGCAGAAACCAAAATACATCATCTTTAAAAATTTCAACTGTCTAACTATCGCATTTCATGAGATGTGGCCTCGGACAGACTTAGCTATAAAAACGAGCAAAAAATCACGTTTTTCGTATGAGAGCCATTTATTTTATTCTGGTTTTTTGTATAACTCAATGTTATGTGAATATTACGAGCGTCTACATGGTGCCGTTATCAATATCGAGCAAAAAAATCACGTTTATTTTATGGATTATTTTAAATATTTGTTTTATTTTAATATCATTATTTATTTTTAAAGTGAATATAATACCAAACCCGTGTGGTGATCGGTTGAGAATAACACCACCCCATCTCTTTCCGTGGGTGTCGTAAGAGGCGACTAAGGAAACACAAATGGAACTGTCTCCTAGTAATCCATCCCAGGCAACGACACTTCATTTTTTTCTGAATCTGAGGTGTCGTCCTATGGTCTCATGCGGTGTGGTAGGCTCTGTATAGGGGCCGTCTGGTTCGCGACCACCCTCCTTCCGAAGTCCGACGCCAAACAGCTTGCTGTGTTCCGTCGGTGCGTGGGAGTACCAGTGCCTTTATAGGCATTTTCTGGGTTAACTCGCTCCATCGTCGACCTCATCTTTGACCTTATGGTCAAGATTGAGGTCAAGAGTTAACCCATCTTACAAAAAAAATATATTCTGTGAATATTTCAAGCGTCTACCTGTTGCCGTTATAAATATCGACTAAAATATGTGTACAAAACAATGACGAGCAGAGCAACATATTTTCCACAATTATGAGGCAAAGGCTAAGTAAATAAAATACCAATTACGCCTACAGAAATTATTAAATAGTTCAATTATTTGTAAAAATTTTGTTTTATTGAAAAAGTAAAATAAATACTTAATTTACTTTTATATTTTATTTCACTGAAAATCAAGATTTTCGTCAGAAATAATTATTTTGTCAGGCTTAAAAAAATCTCTGCTGTCATTCTATACAGCCAGTATGAAGTTTTATAAAAAAGGTAATACTCTCACTTGTCAAAAGGGTCACTGAATTATCAAATCAGCTACTTGCGTCATACATTTTTGTAAGTAACTGCATTGTAAAATATTTAATTTATTCTACTTTTAGTATTTGTCGTTATAGCTGCAACCAAAATACATCATCTGTGAAAATTTAAACTGTCTAAATATCACAGTTCATGAGATACAGCCTCGGAGAGACTTTCTATAAATCAAGCAAAAAAATCACGTTTTTTGTATGGGAGCCCCCTTAAATATTCATTTTATTCTGGTTTTTAGTATTTTTTGTTATAGGGCCTATAGAAATACATCATCTGCGGAAATTTCAACTTTCAACTATCACGGTTCATGAGATACAGCCTGGTGACAGACGGACGGACGGACGGACGGACAGCGAACCCTTAGTAATAAGGTCCCGTTTTTTCCCTAAAAATGGTTACTTCTCTCAAATAATCCGTCCGCCGCGTCGGATTCTACATTTTTTTGTGTCATAATTTTGTATGAAAACTCCTAATAAAGTTATATTTTTATAAATCTACATTAAATAGGCTACATTTGGGTATTTTTTTAACACTTATATGTCTCTTAAATAAAAAAACAGGATGCGAAAGGTTTATTTTTTGATTACAATTATTCATTTTTGCTATTATTTAAAAAATCATATGTGTAAAATAAATACCAGAAATGAATTCCTCGTCGTTGAATTATACGAGAACCATACCAAACTCAACCTGGTAGCTACAAATGAGTGGTAATAATTTTTTGAAGTAATGCCGGGCGGAGCACCTCTTTGAACCCTCCCCTCTCGGTTCAGATGGGATATTTTCGAGGGCCACCGATCTTTATCCGCTTATTTAACCTAAGGAACAATCATACTAAGTGGCTTGCTTTAATCCAGTAGAAAAATGTGGATCTGCTTACTGACTCTACTACTGTTTCTTTGGGTTCTTTGGAAAAAAAAGTTCTTTATTTTTGTAAGCTGATTCACATCCCAATGTATTTGTGTATTTTATATATTTGTGTACTATATTAAACTTTATTATAATAATTTAACTTCTATGATACTTGGTATGCGGTGTCATGCGATTAATTTATGTAACTTATCGTAACGAAGTAAAAGGAACTTTAGAACAAACTTTTTCTCGGTTTTATTTAACCGACTTCTTTTATTTATTGAATTCGTGAACTGTCGCTAGATTGTCATTCAAGTAAGTTCGCTGTCACGTCGCCATTCCTTTAGTTGATTTGTTATACTTAGTTGAAATAATTGTATTGTTGTTCCGTTATGAGGTTTTTAGTGATTTTACAAAAATTTTGGAAACCTGAGTAAAAACTAGTTAAATGTGCATTTTAAGATTGTAAAATCAGAACGTTACAATGAATTTTCTAAAAAGTATGCGATGGAATCAGAACATTTTCGCATACACACTCGTGAAAGTCCCGTGTTCTCATGACATGTTTAGATCTACCACTTTTGTCCGCGATCAAGACCGAAAAACAAGACAGTTGAAACAAACTTCAGCGAAGTATCCAACTCTTCAGTGCAACAACGTGTTTCAGTCTCAATTTTCTACAAGATATATGCCTGTACGATCAATATTATGGACTCAAATACGTTACCACAAAGAAAAGGATTACCCGCCGTTCCATCAAGATTACGTATTTCCCAGTTTCGATAATTATCGTAAAACTAAATTTATTAACTTGAGGAAAACTAAGTGGAATCAAAGAGACGAAAAAATCGGAATGACTTATTTTATTGGACTTATTGGTTTTGCTGCTTTTATGTACGGCACAAAGGCCCACGTTACTCACTACGTGTCGTTCATGGCTCCAGCTGCTGACGTTTTAGCAATGGCTCAAATCGAGGTGGATATATCTAAAATAAATCCTGGCGAGTGCTCGTCTCTCAAGTGGAGAGGAAAGCCGCTGTTTATAAAGCATAGAACTCCCGCCGAAATTGAGGGTGAAGCTAACACTCCTTTATCTGCACTGAAAGATCCGGCAACTCCAGAAGAACGTTG
Organism: Aproaerema taeniolella; assembly: GCA_949987775.1. Lineage (NCBI taxonomy): Eukaryota > Metazoa > Arthropoda > Insecta > Lepidoptera > Gelechiidae > Aproaerema > Aproaerema taeniolella. Next base: position 21,878,615 of record OX465242.1, on the reverse strand, counting down.
TCCGACGCCGGAATGGTTAGTAGTGATTGGTATTTGTACCCATTTGGGGTGCGTGCCTATGCCTAACGCGGGGGATCATACGGGTGGGTTCTACTGTCCATGCCACGGCTCGCACTATGACAATCTTGGCCGCATTCGGAAGGGACCCGCGCCTTCTAATTTGGAAATCCCGCCCTATACATTTGTTAGCGAATCGACGGTCTTGGTAGGCTAAAAGCGTCAATGGATTTAATAAAAGTTAAAGTCACCCCATGTGTTCATATTTATTTTCAACCTCGTGATTAATTAGTAGGTATGAGGATTTATTGTTTAGTATGGGAAAATAAAGAAACGAAAAGGTCGATATTTACCTATATTACTACGTAATCTTTGGTCATGTGTTGAATTTGATTTGAAATTCATAAAACCGCAGAGTCCAAAATACTTTGGGGGAGTGATGGTTTTGTGGGAAGTTTATTATATAGTGGTATGAGGCTGCATGTCCAAATAAAAAAAAACGTTAGCCGAAACAAACAAACAGATTCAAAGAATCTGTTACTAAATCGCTCATAATTCATAACAGATTAAAATAAGTAATTAAAAATTAAACCATGTTATCATTTATCATAAAACAATTTGAATACTCGTGAGAATGTACTCGTGTGGTGTCAAGTGGTCCTAGAACAACATCACGTCCTGCCTACCCCGAAAGGGATTATACTCAACTATAAACAAAGACTAAACTACTTAATTGCTTTAAAAAGAACTCTTTTAGTCACCCGTTTCGTTATTGACCCCTTTCCTTAGGAGATGATTTTTAGCTTTTGTTCACTTTTATATTTCTGTCATAATTTCTCTGGTTCCCGTAAAAATTTTGGCAAAAAAATTTAGAATTTCGGAAGATGCGTTTTTAGTAGATATTTCCTAGCTAAGGACTTCCTACCTGCTAGATTTCATCTTTAGACGTCATGTAAGTATTTTGAAAGATTTCGTGTTAAACTTATTTTTTGTGTAACAAAAATTTTACATAGGTACTTTGGCAAGGGTACCACTTAAAAAAACCATGCAATTTGCAGAAATTGATGACAAAGTTGTGGGTTTAATGAGCTTTAGTTCATACCGAGAGTACTTATTGTAGCTATTAAGGTAAACTGATTTCGAGTTATGAGGAAAAAACTGTAAAAAGGGACCTTTACTCCTCCCAGCTTTATTCCCTATACCAGGGGTCACCAAATGGAGGACCGCGGTCCGCGTCCGCATGCAGACCGCCCGGGCTTTTGTGCGGACCGCGAGAACACAGCAACTTACACTACAGAGTACGTATTTTAATAAAAATGAATCCCCCGCATTATCTTTGTTGACGTTAATTCGAAAACGGCCGGGCGGAGTAACGAGCTAACAAGCGAGAAAGAGTTCGCGGATTATGAAATACCTTTGTTATTTCCGTAATTATAATTACATTTGTTTTATAATTTTTTTTCTATAAAATGTTGTGCGGACCGCGATGGACATTTCTTTTCTTAAAACGGACCCCGAGCGAAATTAATCAGTGACTCCTGCCCTAGACCTAAGTATAATCGAGAGGACTTTCTAGACAATGTTCAAACCCACCCCTACATAATCCTGCAACATTTGGAACCACACGATTTATTTCGTTTTTTGATACTGGTTGATCTAGTTTTCGCGGGCTATACGTACGTACAATACCTATGTGGAAATACCTACTTCTCATGTTTTTTTTTGTACTTTTTTTATCTAATAAAAGAGCAACTATAACAGTTTAGTTATTGTATTCCAAATTTCCCCAGGTCTCGGATGCTTAGCTTCGTATCCTACGTAGGACAAAGTTACTGTGTGTGTGTATAGTAAAAGGCAAAAATATGAAAAATATGTATACCTACTTAGATACTTGCAAATTACGATAAATATGGACCAACCGTGTACAAACAAAGGGCCTACCCTTTCTCATCAACCGCTCTGCGCTAACAACGGCTCCTCAACCAAAAATAAGAACAGGTGTGTACCTACGTACTTACGTAGGTACATTATGTTAGGGATATTTTAAAAAAGAGGTGGGTGTACCTAGGTGGGGGTAGGTTCTGTAGGGGTGGTATAATAAAGTCAATTATACACGTTTCACATGAATTCATTGACAAAATTCTGTAAGCGAGTGTGGGCTAGGCTCTATTTTGGCTCCTGCGTCATACTCTTCAGAGCTTCAGCTGACGATCTTCCCACCGAGACATACTCCTGACATGTTTATTAACTTAAAATGTAATATAAACTGCCATCTGATAAATTAAAAAAAAAAATACATGTTCGTGTGACGAGTTATTCACCAATATTTTCAAACGGGAAGAAATGACAAAAACGACTTACCTACTTAATTATTTTTTCAACGCGATTTGGAGGCCACGACTCCGAACCTCGGCTGACGTTCACGGAGCTTTATGATTTTATGATACAACTCTGAAGCATTTTACAAGTTATCGCCCAAGAGGAAATTGATCATGAAAATCTTTTCCTGGCTCGCTCGCGGACCATTTGTAAAAGTGAAAAAAAGTCCGGAATTATTTCCGAGTAGTAGCATATAGCAAGCCTCATTGAAGTTATTAATAATTTTGAACGCACACAGAAAGATTTGGTCGCTGTGGTCTCGTTGCATACTTTTTTTTTGATGTGCATAGTAATATTACGTCCATGGGATACGTTTAACTGCGTTCAACGGCGATGTATATTCTAGCCGGGCTAAAATAGACGTGCGACAAACATAGTACCTACCTATCTCGTTCCGCCTTCTCGTTCTATTGCATAGCGTCAGTACCTACCTAATTTACCTACCATGTCCATACGCAGGGCCGGATTTAGAGGTCGAGAGGCTTCGGGGCAACAGAGGAGTGGAGGCCCCCTGGCCCCAAATGATTTTCCAAATAAAGGGGACAATTTTTTTCAGTTGAGTTTTTCAATAAATAATTTGTTGTGATCAACTATCACATTCAGTTTGTATCGTAGATTACAAGATAAAGATGAAAATACTCACGTCTGTCCATACAAATTCGAAAGAATTTACATTTGTTGGACAATTTTCGCAAGTTCGTAGCTTCTTGGACGCACGCGAATGTATAAAACTCCGGGGATTCCCTGCTACTAGCACGCCACTCAGCGGACACTTGTCGACGCTACGACGGATCGTACAGACAAAAAACGGGGGAAACGGGTACCGCTGTATCGACACGCAAATACGGGGAATAGGCTGCTAAAATCCGCAGAATATACTATCAATTCCTTATCGAATTGGCAACTTTTATTCTATTGTGGATAGCCATGAACAGGCAAAGGGTTTTTGAAGATGACAAGAAAAAGAAAGAAAACTCACACTTGCCACTTGCAAGGTAAAACAGCGAAAGAAAAATTTCTAAAAGCGAAAACAGCGTAAAAAAATTTTTACTCTTGTTTACTAGTTGGAATTTGAAAAAAAAAATTTCGAAGTCTCTATTGTGGGGGCCCCTCTTTCGTGGAGGCCCCGGGGCTGTAGCCCCGGTTGCCCCCCCTAAATCCGGCCCTGTCCATACGAATTGGGCAAAACGACATCGACAGATCGACAGCACAAAATTATCTATAACGTGTCCTTAGTCCGGTTAGCAGCTGATGTTGCAAATCATTATTCCGTGTGGTGATCGGTTGAGAATCACACCACCCTATCTCTTTCCGTGGGTGTCGTAACGTAAGAGGCGACTAAGCAAACAAAAATGAGACTTGCCTTTGCCTCCTAGTAATCCATCTTAGGCAACGGTACCTCAGTTTATTTTCAATCTGAGGTGGCGTCTTATGGTCTCATGCGGTGTGGTAGGCTCTTTAAAGGGCCGTCTGGTTCGCGACCCCTCCTACCGAAGTCCGACGCCAAACAGCTTGTGTGTTCCGTCGGTGCGTGAGTGTACCAGTGCCTTTAATTTGCATTTTCTGGGTTAACTCGCTTCATCGTCGATCTCATCTATGACCTTGGTCAAGCCTAGTTCCCGCCAAAAACCCCTTTTTTTATTTATCCCTTTTGGGAAAGGCAAAGGAAACTATGTCCATGTCGCCGGAAATTAATAAGAATCGTAAGTTGATCAATTTTCAAGGTAGTTTATCATTTTTCGGCAAATCATACACGGCAATTGAAATGTATTATTTAACGCAATAAATTTTATTAACTTACGATGCCTGGCGGTAAGTTTATCAACTAACAATTTTGCCACTCGTCAAATCATACACGAATGGACCAATCGCTGTTCAGTGTACATTTTTACATTAAACTGACATCCGTAATATAATACACTGTTCTCTGATTGGTCGATGCGACATCCTAGGAGGCAACCACAGTCGAGTCGTTTCTGGCACTTCGCCGGCCGCTGCCGCGGCACGCTCGCTACGCTCGCTCGGCTCGTGCGTTGAGGGTCGCAGTTCTAACCTAACCTAACCCAACCAACCCGTTAGGGTTTCGGCTACTAACAAACCTACTTGTCGCAGTTCTAGGTGAGACATTCAACCAATCAGCGAACACCTCGAGTTTTCAACCAATCTGCGTACACATCGCGTTCGTCGGATCATTTTACCGCGAGACGCCGTAAATTGATCAATTACCGGAAATGTATACGTTAAATAAGTAATACATTTCAACTGCCGTGTATGATTTTCCGATAGTTGATAAACTACCTCGAAAGCTGATCAACTTACGATTCTTATTATTTTCTGGTGACATCCATACAGCCAAGTCTTCAGTGAAAAATCTTCTTTCTGTAACTTAACCTCAGGTTAATAACCTGAGCACTAAGCTCCTCATATTCTGCGTAAAACCGGATGGCTTCCTATGGATGGTCTCATGCGATGTGGTATATAGGTTTTGTAAAAGGCCGTCTACTTCGCGACCACCCTCCTACCGAAAGTCCGACGCCAAACAGCTTGCTGTGTTCCGTCGGTGCGTACGTGTAGGAGTACTGGACCAGTGCCTTAAATAGGCATTTTCTGGGTTAACTCGCTCCATCGTCCCAATAACCCATCTTGTAAAAAAAAAGCGTTTGTTTTACGTATAGACAATAAGTTAAGTTTCACGAAAACTGGCGGCGAGAAACAACCGCGAGGACCTTTATCGGTACCAAACGGAGCAGAAACACAGAATTTTTATCACTACACGAATTTTAGTCAATTTACTGCATAATACCTACACTATCACTATTAAACAACTTTTAGACACAGAAAACGAAAATTCACTGCCTACGCCGGGTTCCCGCCAAAGATCCCTTTTACTAAAAGTTGGGGAAGAAATGTGTGGACGCTGCTTTTTTACCATAGTCTTTATTTTTTATTATCTCTTTCGTGAAAGGTAAGGGAATGTCAGTCCATACAGCCATGTCTTTAGAGGATTTCTTATTTTTAAGCTCCTCTCATCCCATTCTTCGTAAGCCAGCAGGCCTAAGATAATCGCAGTGGCGTTATGTCATGGCATGTCGATAAAATATCTCGTGTCGTCTTCTCTGTCTCGAACCTTAGCATGAACGATATGAGAGAGATACATCTCGTCGCGACAAAATTTATCTCATGACTAGATGTCAAAGTTGACAGTTGTTTTTTATTTTAAGGCTCCGATGTTGGGTTGGCCAATTCTTTCATTCTTTTTAGACCATATGTGGACGCGATTTATGAATGAAAAAGGAAAATTCATAGACTTTTCACATAAATGACGCCACTGTCAGTTTTTACCCGACTGCGCGACGCAAAGGAGGGTAATGCGTTTATCAGCATATCTATGTACGAGTACTATGTATGTAATTGGCCAGAAATTATATGCAGCACAAGATATCAAATTAACAAAGTACTACCTATAAGTTATACTTAAGTACTAAAGTCATTAAAGTATACAGCAGATGTTTGTGTAGTAGCAGATGTTTGTTCTCGGGTCATGGGTGTTTGTGTTTGTCTTTGTGTATTCCAAGGGACCCACGACACAAGGGAAAACCTTAGTGTGGGCCTTTGAGTGTGTAGCGTTTATTTTTATTTATTTATACAGGGCTTTAGGTAAATCTCTTACAACCTCTCGGGTGCTTAGTCAGTCTATGAAACTGAACAACTTTCCCAGGGAACATAGGTCAAAATATGAAAAAAAAATTGAGTTCCCATACAAATTTTATCAGCATATAGCGCATTTTGTATGGGATCTCAATTTTTTTTTGTATTTTCACCATGTTCCTTGGGAAGGTTGTTCAATTTCATGGACTTATTAACCACCCGAGAGGTTGAAAGAGATTTACCTAAAGCCCAGTATAGTACTAAAGTGATTAAAGTATATTGATGTTAGATAAATAGGTATTGAAATCCGCAGCCTAACTTTAAGTGGGCTGGAGACCATTCCCGTTTTTGGGCTCTAGGTCTATTGTGAGCCTAGAGATTATAAACTGAGCCATAGGCTTTGAAATTCGCCACAAACTTTGGAATTCTGGGTCTTCTATGTCGAAGGGGTCACAAATGTCTCTAATGCGCCTTCGCTCATTTTTTCTAGCCTGACGCCTTCCGTAAAGGCTTATCATATATTTGTGATAAGGGATCGCCATGTCCGACTCCACTTCCAGTCACTTACCCACCTTAGAACAAACGTTCGATTTTCCTCTACCGGGAAGGGCTCTCTTTTTCATGTGGAAAAATTTGTCACGTTCAAAATCGAGCACGCCATAATATCACATATCCATCTGTCAAGACCCGACAAAAATGCGTTTCATGTTAGGGTTTGATGACAAAACTATCTCACGTGGCTAATTTGACCGAACGACATGCCATGACATGACAAAAATGAGTTTATGTTAGGGTCCGACGAGATAACGACAAAAAGTCACGTGACCGTGTGATACGGCGTGTGATAATTATGGCATGGCGATTATCTTAGCCCTGCAGTAGTCAAAGAGTATGTCACTGCGTTTACCGGTAGTGTTACAGAGAACTGTGACAAAATTGATGTCGGAACCGTAATGTACATTTGGATGTGTGTCCCTTAATCCTAGGATGAAAACTCCGAGAGATTCGCTCAGTGATGGATAAAAGACTTCATATTTGCATATTGAAATCATTTGTGACGCAATAGTTCAAGAATTATTGGCAAAAAAGTATGGGCCACACAACCAAATGCCTGCGATTCTCAGTAATGAAAATAAGATGAACCGGTTGACGGAGCCCCAATTTTATCATTAACATCTACAGTAACTCATAAAAAAATCGGATCTGGCTATAAATCAACCCAAAAAACCTAATACTTTGGAAAATATTTACATTTATTTATGGGCCACAGGATTACGTAGGGCCCACTTCATATCTGGTAAACCAGCAGCCCGAGATAAAAATTAACGACGCTGGCTCTATCACATATAATATGTGACAGCATATAGCGGCAAAAATCTTCTTATGAAACTCTCATCAGGGAGAAAAACGTGAATCAAATTCTGAAGCATTTGGATGGGTGGATCACGTTCAAAACCTTCTGCTTCAACCAATACTGCGTCACATAAGTTGCGAAGGTGTTACAAATGAAGAGAATTTCCGTTACTGAAGGTGAGTATTAAAAAAAATGCAAAACATTCAGTATTTTAGGAGATATGTGGTCGAGTGGTAGTGACGCTGCCTCTTGACGGCCGGTTTGGTCGAGTGGTAGTGACGCTGCCTCTTGATCGGCGGGTCCTGGGTCTCGGGCTGCTGGTTTACCAGATATGAAGTGGGCCCTACGTAATCCTGTGGCCCATAAATAAATGTAAATATTTTCCAAAGTATTAGGTTTTTTGGGTTGATTTATAGCCAGATCCGATTTTTTTATGAGTTACTGTAGATGTTAATGATAAAATTGGGGCTCCGTCAACCGGTTCATCTTATTTTCATTACTGAGAATCTCAGGCATTTGGTTGTGTGGCCCATACTTTTTTGCCAATAAGTCTTGAAATATTGCGTCACAAATGATTTCAATATGCAAATATGAAGTCTTTTATCCATCACTGAGCGAATCTCTCGGAGTTGTCATCCTAGGATTAAGGGCCACACATCCAAATGTACATGAACCGTAGATAGAAATAAAATAATTTAAAAGAGGTAAGAACAAAAATCAGTGGGAATGTCACCGTCAAATATATTTTCAAACCCATAACATTGTAATTTGACTTAGTAAGATTATAAACTCTCGGAACTTTGTGAACTGTGCTATTTTGTTCACATTGATGGGCTTATTTATGATAATAATGTAAAAAAAGCTTAACCTAACTTAACATGTCCTAATTTCATGAAGGCGGCCATGAAATTAATTTCATGCAAACTTTAAGTTTCGTAAATTGATAATTCGTCTTCATACGAAGAACTTAGTAGCCACTTGGACGGCAGATTTATAATTTTACTAAGCAAATCGTAATATAACAGGAGATTTTAATTTCATGTTCCCGCCACAGACCTCATTATAGTTTTGGAAACTGTCAAAGAGATTTTTTTTTTGATTTTATCCCTTTCGGGAAAGGCAAAGGAAACTATGTCCATACAGCCATGTCTTTAGTGAAAAATCTTCTTTCTTCAACTTGCCCTAAGCTCCTCATGTTCTGCGTAAAACCGGATAGCGTCTGTTTTACGAAAACTGGCGGCGAGAAGCACAACCGCGAGGATCTTTGTCGGTACCAAACGGAGCAGAAACACTGTTATCACTTGAATTTTTCATCACTACACGAATTTTAGTCAATTTACTGCATAATACACTATCACTATTACACATTAAACAACTTTTTCACGCAGAAAACGAAAGTTCAATTAACAAAGCAACCGTTCACGCCGAATTCCCGCCAAAGACCCCTGTCAAAGAGAATGTAACACTGCGTTTTAGAAACTGTCGGTCGGTCGCTTAAAAGAAAAAAAAGATAATCTCGAATAAAGTCTCGACTCGACTCCATCCAACCAACTCGACTCGTGGACTCGTCCAATCACCGTCCAATCGCTCCAGACTCGCACTCAGTAATCAGATCAATATTTTAATTTAAATTCTCTTTGCTTGCAGTCAATCAGTTAATGTTGATTTATTGGTTAAATGGGTCTTCTAAGTAGTCTATGACCTACCCAGTGGTGATGTGGATAAATAACGTTGTTGTAGTTTTTTCTAAACAATTTGTATATTTTGCATGGACGTAAGAAAATGTGTTAGTGAATATTTGTATCATAGTTATAAAATACTGTGTCGTCATAATTCCAAATCAATGGATGTATCATTTACATAGACATAGAAATCAGTAACATAATTCGATACAGTAAAATTAAGAGAAATTCACAAGTTTTCTGTGAATTACACCTTCCTAACGTTGAAAATACTTCCTAAAAATTTCGTTCTTATGTTGAGTAAATTCCTAAGAAGGAGAGCGATGGGGAAAGTAAATAATTCCTTCTTGTGGGGGATGATATTCGCTTCGGTGACCTGGAGTATTTCTTTGTACCTCTACTGGTTGCTGAACATGAGTGGTAAGACTTAGTTTATCTCTAGTGTATCTAGTTTTATTGTATGATCTTGCCTGTTTATGTGTTGTGATGTCCGTAATAATAAAATTATCTTTCTTTCTTTAAAAAAACTATTTCCCTCTAGACTCACATTTCTAGTAAAGACCGTATTATCGTTTTGTTATAGTTTGGCCATAACCGCTGCGCACTCCCTGAGGTATGCGCGGTGAGGTGGGAGCCGAGGAACTACTGCCGCCACGAGCGTTGACGGCGAACTGACACAGAGCCGGACAGAGCGCGTCCCCCCCCGTCTCGCCGCGCGCATACCTCAGGGAGTGCGCAGCGGTTATGGCCAAACTATAGTGATAATTTCTTAAATTTATTTAAACCTTCACTTTAGGTTATAGTCTGCTCAGCTGTGGGATAAAAAGTATCCTATGCCCGTCTCTGCTACCTTCCCACAAATTTTCATCCGTTCTTGAGCTATAAATAGTGTTAACTAACACGAATTTCTTTTATATTATAGATATAAGTAACACCTTTATAACCCGTTCGCGCTAAGTTTGCAACCTGATTAAAAGCAATTATTGTGTCTAATTTTACCCAAATACACAATTTTTATGAATAATAATAAATATTTTAAATATAGTTTCATTTTTTTTCATATCGCCAATGGCAAACTTAGTGCAAATGGGTAGTAATTAATGTCCTTTTCCTTTTCGCCAAACTCACTATTTGCTATACGATTTGTCCAAAATCTTTGTTTCATATTCTTCTGTTTTAAGTTATAGTTTCTAAATAATATATTTGATTATATTGTAGGAGAGAGCGTGATTAAAACAGAAAGCCAAATACATTACCATTTAGTGAACACTGATGAAAAAAATCGTATAAAAAATAATGATAAGTCCATTGCAGCTTTGGAAGGAAAGAACTTGTTATATGACCATCCAGAAATTGGCAACAGCAAATATGCTGGCAATAGTTGGAAGTATCATAAAAGCAGATCAGACTATCACCAGAAAATGATATTGAAGAAAAAGTTTGCTAACCAGCTAGGAATAAGGCTGTCAGCCAAACCAGACAAAAGCTTTGGTGAGTATCACTGATAGATTAACATTTAAATGTTACTTTAGACAAGCCACAGACCTATATCGAGATAGACGGTAAAAGTTTACTTACCTTGCGTGTAAAAAGTGTGATCCACGGGCACAGTTTTGTCAGACTTAAGTCAGTCCACTTGAGACCTATGCCGTTAATTATAATCGATTTTAACCGGATTTACACGATCGATTTTAACTTAGGTAATTAGGCGCCTTTGAATCTTTTCCGCGCGGTTTTGATTTTTCATCACTAAATCTCGCTCGTGACGTCATCTTAAGTACGAAAAATTCGATACGTTAGGTTCTCATACAGTTTGAAGCGCTCTTTTCGTCTATCTCGATATATAGGTCTGTGAGACAAGCCAAATAAAATAAAAAGTGAAGTGAAGAAAAGAACTGGGAAAATGGGTGATTCTGCCTTGGGATTTAAAGTAGTTGAGTTTCTTAACAAGTTATTAGTGTAGTTTTATTTTCTTACAGACAATCAATTTGGGCTCATCCGCAACGCAGAAGATGTACACATTAGGGACAAGGGATATAGCCTCCATGCATTTAATACTTTAATTTCTCAGCGAATCGGAAACCACAGAGGACTACCTGATACACGAAACAAGTTGTGAGTTTATTTACCTATGTAAACTTTTTTGTTTATGGTGGTAGCATACACAAAATTTCTTTTATCTCTTACCAGCCCATATACGTCCCCACCGAAGGGCACGGGCCTCCCTTCAAAACACGAAGGGGATTTAGGCCATAATCCACCACACTGGCCTACTGCGGGTTGGTGGACCACTCATCTTTGGAAAATGAATTTTCTTGGACGAGCAGGTTTCATCACGATGTTTTCCTTCACTGTTGAGCAAGTGATCATTAGAAATCCCTACATAAATCCGAAAAGACGAATTTAGTGGTAGTCCCGCACCAGGATTTGAACCCGCGACCTTCGGATTACAATTTCAGCTCATTACCAACTGGGCTATCACCGCTAACAATTTCTTTTATGCAAAGTATGAAATAATGTGTGACAGATTGTTGCTAAATATTTAACCGCAACAGAAAAGAGGGTGTTGATTTTGACCGTGTTCCCTCATAATCATAACTCTTAAATGAAGTATTGTCAGAAGCGTCTTGATAGTCAGCTTATAGGCTATGTGAAGTCAAATTTAATCGAATATAGTGCTATCTAGAGAGTATTCTGCTAGGCATGCCGTAGAAGATTAGAAACATGAAAAGAGATTTCCTTGGTTTGACTTTTAATGTCATAAGCTGCATGCGCCACACCTAGGGCTACTCATTTTGCAGTAGGGGTGTAATGGGCAGCTTACTTAAATCATCGTACTGACAAAACTACTGAACCAATTCTCATTCTGTAAACAGTGTTGTCTTTCTCTAAAATATTTGTCTCATGAAATACACATAGAGTTTAATTTAAAATGTAACTTTTTAGTCTCGTGTAACAAAGTTTGTACCCACTAATAGTTTGACTAAAGTGTTGTTGTTCCATTAAGTGGCATCCCGTAATGAGGACTCGTTTTTTGTCTCACTAGGTGGCGCCACTGTAGAGTGAGGTCCTAAAGTACCTACAGCTGTCAAAGTTTGTTATTACGGGAACCAAAACAAAAATTTACATTTCAATCATATTTAATACAATTTAACCGTAGAGTTAACGTATTGGCGATGCCGCAGTGTTGCGCAGTCCCGTTATGCTCGAAAAAAAAGGCGGACATAAAGATAAAACTGTCTCAAAGCAATGGTTGGTAGCGATTCGCAGGGTCAACTATGTCCCTTCAAAACATTCACGTATCACATATCAGAGACCTATACACAATTCATAAATACACACAGACACAACAAACACACAGAACAAACATCTATGTTCATCACATGTTTGTTCTTGGAGAGAATTAAACCTATAACCTTTAGCGCTGAAGCTATATTAAATGGAATATATACATCCTTACTTTAATATTATAAATGCGAAAGTAACTCTATCTGTCTGTCTGTCCGTCTTTCACGCCTAAACTACTGAACCCATTTTGATGAACTTTCGTACAGAGATAGATTAGAGCCTGGGAAAGGAGATAGGCTATATTTTATCCCACAGTTGGGCACGATGTAACCTGTAGTCCACGCGAGTGGAGCCGCGGGCGGAAAGCTATTATGATAAATAATGCTTTCGCGTTTTCAGAGTGGACTTGGCATCTATATGTAGATAAGAAAATTATTTTGTGTACATGTCACTAGAGCCACTAAATATGCATTAATTATCATACTAGCTTTCCACCCGGGACTTCGTTCCCGTGGGAGTTTGGGAAAATTATGTAGCCTGTGTTAATTCAAGGTGTCAGCTACCTCCTTACCAAATTTTATCAAAATCGGTCCAGCCCTTCTTGAGTAATATAAGTGTTGAAACCAATCCGACTTTGTTTTAAGTACTCGTATATATTAAGACAAGCTTTCCGCCCGGGACTTCGTTTCCGTAAAAATTTGGGAAAATTAGATAACCTATCTACACTATCTACACTACTAATATTATAAAGAGGAAAGATTTGTACCTATTTTTGTATGTTTGTAATGAATAGGCTCAAAAAGTACTGGGCCGATTTAAAAAATTCTTTCACCATTAGAAAGCTACATTATCCCCGATGGACATAGGCTACATAATTTTCCCAAATTCCCACGGGAACGAAGTCCTTGGCGGAATGCTATGTGTTAATATAGGGCGTCAGCTACTTTCACACCAAATTTTATCAAAATAGGTTCAGCCGTTCTCGAGTTATAAGTGTTAGAACAAACCCGACTTTGTTTTATATATTAAGAAGATTGTAGCCCAGAGACCTCACGCTACACCAGCGCCCCTAGCGGCGAATTCATACGCGATAGCCCTCATTCAGTGTGCTGTGATTTGATAGTCCTGTAATTAAGGTGAAATTTTTCTGTGTAAGCAAGCATATTTCGATAAACTTGAAAATATATCTGAAATTTAATTTCAGTTTCCATCACACTCCATTACTAAACTATTCACTGGAGCAGTTGCAAGAGCACATCAAACTCCTATTTTGAACGTTCTTATATGTGCCCCTTCGAGTGATGCATATTATTTGTTATACACATGTTTACAAGTCTACAAATTCCGTTTATTCTTTACAGGTGCCGCATTCAAAAAATTACGAGAAAATTACCTAAAGCTTCAATAATCATTTGTTTCTATAATGAACACTTTGAAACTCTCATGAGGTCAATACAGTCTATTTTGGATCAAACAGACCAAAAACATCTGAAAGAAATAATTTTGGTAGATGATTACAGTGATATAGAAGATCTTCACGACAAAGTACAAGATGCAGTAAATCAATTAAACAGCAGATTTCGTAAAGAAGAAGAAATGTTGGAAACTAATAATATTGATGCAGAGAATATTATTGATTATATTAATGATGACAATAATGTAGAAAAGAAAACTACTGATAAAACATATTCAAATTTATCTAAAAGCGGTTTGAATGTAAGGCTTGCAAGGACCAGAAAACGAGAGGGACTTATTCGGGCAAGACTCTACGGAGCCGATATCAGTGTTGGCGAGGTTAGGTTTAAATACTTATCTAAAAAGTGAAGTGTAACACGAAATCTAGATGAAACACCCGTATTTATAGCATTTATCGGTTTTTTTTTTGGGTTACCTTATACAGTTTTTTGTGGTAAGATGGATAATGGAGAAACTACATGGATGTTTATTATTTTAAAGATTTTTCAGTACTTCCTAAAACAAGTGACTCCTCCTTATTACTTACACAATCCTTCCTTATTGTGTAGGTATAAAACAAACAATCACGACGGAAGGAGGCGGTTATGTGGAGAACTTGACTAACTCTGGTGTCAGAGTTTTCAAACTGCCACAGGGACTTTGATTTGGTTTCACTGTATGTCATCAGCCCATAATTGTGGACGAGTACTCCGCCACAGGCTAGCCATTAATCTCTAGCATTGTACTGGTCTTCGCGAAAATGTTATCACGATTTACCATTTTTGTCAAAAAGTTCTGAAGCAACCCCATTTCAATTGTTTATAATCCACATTTTACTGTGTGATAGATAAGCCTGCTGGACTGAGGCCATTAATTTCATAATCACAGTGTGGATCACTATCGCTGCCCATGTTACGCAGAAACAAATTAAAACTAACGCTTGCATAATATGCTGAAATCTTTGGTTTTAGGTATTAGTATTTTTGGATTCGCACATTGAGGTGAATGTGGATTGGCTGCCGCCATTGTTGGCCAGATTGTCTGAGGATGTGGATGGTGTCAAGGTCCGCTTCTCCTCGCGAGCTACTGCGCCTGTCATTGACGTCATTAATGCTGATACCTTTGAGTACTCCGCAAGTCCTCTTGTGAGGGGAGGCTTCAACTGGGGCCTTCACTTCAAGTGGGATAACTTACCCAAGGGAACTTTGAAAAGTAAGTTGAAGAAATATGATTAATAAACCAAAAATTCAAGTTCGTTATATTTTCTAACAAGGGATCATTCAACAATTACGTGATCACCGGAAGGGGGGGGGGGTCGGTGCTTGTATATACATATTATTTGGGGGGGGGGGAATGAATATTTACGTATAGCGAAATTAATAAATAAATTATATTTAAATATTTACGTCCAATTTTGAAGTCTATTACTGGTAACACTAACTATTAGATAGATGGAACGCGATTTCCCCTGCTATAGACAAACTGTGGAACAGTGTGACCAGATTCAGTTTTTTTATACTTTTTCGGCATATTTTATCGACTTTGACTGACGTAAATAAATATTAAAATGTGTAGGTACATGTTCCTGTCAAACGTAAATTTACGTTCCTGTTTAATTTGTTCATGTTAAACGTAGATTTAGATTTAGAATATTTAGAATATCACTAGAATATGTAATAATAACTTAATTAATAACTTGTTAAACTTGACTTAGTGAGAAAGAGTTGATTTTATTTCGTCGTTTCAATAAAGACTAATGAAACTATCTATTTTATTGATTTAACTTTATAGTTCTTACCTTTTTGCATTTTGACAAATGACACACCCTCTTCCCTAAGACCCATAGAAACATAAAATAGGAGTCAGTG
The DNA here is from genome assembly GCA_949987775.1 of Aproaerema taeniolella. Taxonomy (NCBI): domain Eukaryota; kingdom Metazoa; phylum Arthropoda; class Insecta; order Lepidoptera; family Gelechiidae; genus Aproaerema; species Aproaerema taeniolella. The sequence goes on along the minus strand of OX465242.1, from coordinate 21,862,944 downwards.
CTAATACAGCAAAAATTTTAAACACGGACGGATTACGTAATCAAGGCGAGGGTGGGGGGTTAAAAACAAAAGATTACGCTGTGATTACATAGTTTAAAAAAAACCAGCCAAAAATGATCACGTAATTGTTGAACGATCCCCAAAAGTACACGCTATCTACGTATAATAAATAAATTCCAATTTATATGAAGACACCGTTTTCTTGCTCATAAAAGTTTGAATGAATTTGCTTCAATATGCAACGATAGAATGCATGAAAAAGATTCACCTTCTTCACTGCATCGTCGCGGACCATCAGGCGAGTGTATTACCTCTGGCCACATAATTAAACAGACGCAAACACTTCCATATCCTGAGAAGATCAACCAGACTATACTAACACCAAACAGCCCTCGAGAGAGTAGTTTAAATAATTATTAATTAGCTTACAGACATCCTGCAAAATTACGCACGTAACGGCCACTATTCCATTTTATTTATTACCTTCACAGATGAGGAAGACTTTGTAAAGCCTATCAAGTCCCCAACAATGGCTGGTGGTCTTTTTGCCATTTACCGTGAATATTTCAATTATATCGGCAAGTACGACTCTGGCATGAACGTGTGGGGAGGAGAGAATTTAGAAATATCATTTAGGGTAAGTAATTTTTTTTTCTTTTCTGCTCCCTCAATATTGTGGCGAGAATCGTAATGGTTATATTTATAGTTTTCTGTGAATTATCTTCATTTTTTGGAAATCTAAATTCGGTTATTACAAAATTAGTGTAGAGAAAGTACTACTAATATAAATATTATTTTTAGATTTGGATGTGCGGTGGGACATTGGAGTTGATTCCTTGTAGCCGAGTGGGTCATGTGTTCAGAAAGCGTCGGCCTTATGGCTTGGGCGAGAAGGAAGACTACATGCTGCATAATTCTATGAGGATGGCTTACGTGTGGATGGACGAATATGTGGTGGGCATAAAAAAACAAATTATGTCAATCACTCATTTATATACTTAGGGCATCCAGCACTTAACCAGTAATAGAGGTGTATTGAACGTAATTTAGTTAGAAATAAATTATCACCAATTCGTCTATTCATTCTAGATTTCAATGTATGGGCAAAGCGGCGAAATGTATAATTAAGTTTTTATGCTTCTGGGTTATACCTATAGGTCAGCACGTTATAATCAATAAACAATTGTATCGTTTTCTGAAAAATGGGGCACTTTTCAAGGGGGGCAGGGGTGAAGCAGGATGCGGGGGGGGGAAGAGTAGTGCGTTATAACGTACTCACCTAACCCAATAACAAAAAAATCTACTATATAAAAATAAGTCGGGTTTTCCTTCCTGACGCTATAACTCCAGAACGCACGAACCGATTTCCACGGTTTTGCATTCGTTGGAAAGGTCTCGGGCTCCGTGAGGTTTATAGCAAAAAAAATTCTGGAAAAATTTCAACAGAAAAGCTTGAAAATATTTTTCGCGGGCGGAGCCGCGGGCAGAAAGCTAGTTTAATTATAAATTTTGCCGCTAAAAAATCTAGAATGAATAGACTAAATAGTAGAGGTAAAGTAATGGCGGGGACATGTATCCTATCGACAGAGAGAGAGAGAGAGAGTTGGAACTAGTGGCGTGTCTGTGCGCCGACTTACTGAAGTTACAGATATCGGTGAAAAGTCACTGAAGTGTTGTGAGAAACGATGGCCCTAGATTGTACCTTTACTGGTTAAGTGCTCTGTGATATTAGGTAACTTTAATTTAAAGTGGTTGATTTAAACAGTGATGGTAGATCTAAACATGACTTCATAAGTGCATGTTAATTAAAATGTTCTGATTTCATCGTATGTTTTTTGAAAAGATAAATTTATTGTGACTTGCATATTTTACAGTCTTTTAATGCACATTTAGCTAGTACGAGTATTTACTCGGGTTTCTAAAACTGATAAAAATCGCTAAAAACAACAACAAAGATGACGATTCATCTTATATATAAAAATGAATCACTAAATCTGTTGGTAAGCGCAAAACTCGAGAACGGCTGGACCGATTTGGATGATTCTTTATTTGTTGTGTTCCTTATTGTCAGGAGAAGGTTCTTATGAAAGAAAAAACTAAAAAAGTGCCACGGGAACGAAGTCCCGGGCGGAAGGCTAGTAATCTATAATTGTTAACCTTTACAGAAAAAAGTAATCGAGCAAAATCCCCAAGCGGCCCAAGTTTCGGTTGGTGACTTATCTGAGCGGATTCAGTTACGAAAAAGTCTTCAATGCAAATCCTTCAAATGGTATTTGGACAACGTATACCCAGAGTTAGAACAAGGCGACAACACCGCCGCTAAGAAACGTATGGCAGCTCTCAATGACCCCGAGAAAAATAAGTTTCAGCCTTGGCATTCACGGTAAGCACACGACCGGCCCTTTCTACTAATAGGGAATATGCATGAATTTTTTAAATATTTTTGAAGTGAAAACTTCTTTAGCGACGTTGAGCACTTTGAAGTATGGGTAAAAAATGTTAAACTCGCGTCAGGACACGTGACTGTCACGTGACCCTGATCGAAAATGCGTAGGATAGGGTTGCCACCTTTTTTGAAGTAAAAACTTCTTTAGCGGTAGCCGCGCTGGCGTTGTGCACTTTAAAGTATGGGTGGAAACCCGGACGGATGGCAGCCCTATGGTAAAATATAGCTTGATCTCGTGACAGATGTCAAGTAAACCAACGAAGTACCTAACTTTGAACGAGCGTTAATTTTTCAATTTTATTTATTATCACCTTGATTTTTATTCTTAAAGTACCTATTTTTATTCTTAAAGTACCTACCGGTTTTAGTGTAGGAAAGGAACCTAGTAATTCCTCAGTCGATAAAAACTTTACAGCATGATAAAGTATCAATTAAGAGGATCGACTACCGCGCCCATGTCCATACAAAAAGGGAAAACGTTTTGCTACCCCTAAATCTTCTCCGATTTTGATAATTTTTCACTATGTTGTTGTCCCTATCAAAAACTATGCCTCTATGTTTTCCTTTTTTGAAAATTTTGTTTAGATAAAAAGTTATAAGGATCTGTAATCTTGCTTTATTGGGTTTGAAAAACATTCATTTTAAATTCATTGTATTTCAGAAATAAAGTAAATTTTCGGAAAAAACAAAAAATAGAGGCATAGATTATATTCTGCTGAAAAGATTGATACCAAAAAGTAGTATATTTAGTACAGTTTAGGGGTTGGGAAACGTTTTCCCCCCAAACGCGATTTTCGACAAAAAAATACCTAGAAACACAGCCGAGCTGCAACTGTCTCTATCGCACGTTTGCGAGCGGGGCCGAGCGCGGTCGCGACAGAGAATGATTCTCCAAATACCTATTTTCCTACGCTCGCGGCGCTATAGAATAGTCTTAATTAAAAGTATTTTACAAATATCCAAAGAATAATAATAACGGAAGTTAGGTATTTATACCTAAACTCTTATTTAATTGATATATTTTTCAGGTAAAATGCTCTGTTTAATTTTTCTTCACCGGACACAGTTGTGTGAAGTGAAATGAAATGAAATGAAATCATGTTTATTGCTAAAGTTAAACCTACGATACAATGACTAAATTAACAGTAAAAAGTAAGAACTAGATTAACCGAAGCAAAAGGAGCCAAGCTCAGCATTGTTCTGTACAACAAATTGTACAGCGCTGGTTTTCAGCTTGACCCTGTTTGGCCGGTCGGCCGCTGCAGTTACTTAAAAATAATAATATAAACATTAATAACAAAAATCATAACTTAAGTATATGATAAAACATCAACTACCTTTCAGTGTATACATATTATACTAAACAAAAGAGAAAACAGGAATAATATAATTTTACGCATCTTAAACTTAAGTGAAACTAAAGTGACATTAATTAAAAAAAAAAAAAAATACAAAAAAAATATATGAAATTAATAAATGTAAAACTTAGATTTATCTAAATTTGTCGAGTCAGTCAGTAATAAAAAAAAAATCAATATAAATAAAAACTTAAGTAACGCAGTGTATAAATATTCAGATTTGTGTATATATGTTTGTGTGTGTGTGTGGATGAGTGTGTCAGCGTGTACGTTATTCTTAACTGATACGAGTATAAAGGTGACATTTTACCTGTAGTAGTCAAATCTGCCGCATCCGCCTTTTGGTTGCCTTTGTATTTCCTTGAAAAAAGTTCTTATAATTTTTTGAATAACGGTAACTACATAGGCTCCCGTGCCCGTCCCGTGTTTCGGGACAACAAGACATGTTTCCCTTTGCTTCCTCAACGTATGCATCCTTCGATCCCTAACCTAGGCCAATTTTTCAAATAAATACCACGGCTTCTTGAACTCTACCAATTTCCGAATCATAACGGCTAGATGTAGGTGTCTTCGAGTGGACATGTTAAAGAGACCCTTTTCGTTGATGTAAGTCGAGATGTGAGCCCTCCTCGGTATGTTATAACAAAAACGCATACATGCGTTTTGGACTCGTTGGATCGCTCTTTTGGTTTGGTCTAGAAGCCTGGGGCCGTAAACCGTATCACAATAGTTAAAAGGTGATAGAATTAGTGGTTCAGTAAGGATCACTCTAACACTTTCTGCTAGATGTTTTCTGATGTTATACAAAGATTTTAATTTGTAAAAGGCGTTTCGTATTTTCATGTTAATATGTTCTATATAACGCATCTCTCCATCCAAGAGCAGACCTAAGTTTTTAGCAGTGTTAACGTGTTCCACTGTTTCGGCTCCTATACATATCCGAGGGCATTGTGTAATAATATTTTGCCGTTGCCATTTATTGCCAAGTACCATAAATTTCGATTTTGAAGGATTTAATACGAGATTGTTTTTCGATGACCATTCCATAATCTTATTAAGGTCTCGGTTTATTTCTGTGACTGCGATGTTTAGATCTTGAGGTGCGAAAGAGCGGTACAACTGTGTATCATCAGCATACATATGAGCGTTGCAAAAATTAAGTTTCCTGACGAGGTCTGATGTATACATTAAATAGGAGTGGGCTGAGTATTGATCCTTGTGGTGTACCTCTTTCTACCTTTTTAACCTGTGATTTGATTAGAGTGCCGTTTTCGGACTGCATTTCCACATATTGTTGCCTACCGGTAAGAAAAGATTGGAACCATTGACAGTCCTTATGTGAGACTCCATAAGATGCCATTTTGGATATGAGTATCTCGGGATTTAGGCAGTCGAAAGCCCTAGAGTAATCCAGCAACACCAATATAGTCCCTTGGCCGCCATCTGATGCGGCGATAATATCATCTGTGACTTTTGGAAGTGCAGTCGCTGTACCATGACCTTTTCTGAAACCCGATTGCACCCCGGGAAGCAAATCATTAATCTCCAGATACTTAGTCAGTTGGTCACAAACAATTTTTTCTATAATTTTGGATAGAACTGGCAAGAGACTAATAGGTCTTAGATCTTTCAGGTCTTCAGTTTTATTCGATTTAGGAATAGGTGTGACTTTAGCTATTTCCAAGATTCAGGGAATGTTGTTTGTATCGAAGCGTTAATGATATGCGTGATTATTGGAAGAGTGATATCTAAAGTCAAGCGAATCATATCAATAGTTATATCGTCGTGCCCACTTGCATTAGTTTTAATGGAACTGATAACCTTAAGTACTTGTATTTCGGTGCAGTTCTTGATTCTAAACCTCTTTTCACCGCGTATTGTGGGATCAGAAGAGGATAACATGTCCTTATCGGTGGTCCCATTTCCTGGTGATTTTAGGAAGAAGTTATTAATTTTATCTGGATCTACCAGGTGGGATGGTATGGGTTTGCTGGTATTACCAGAATATTAATGCACAAAGTTAAAGTTCATGTTTTCACTTCTGCCGGCAATCCCGGAGTGCAACCCGTTGTTTTTTTTTATTAAATAACTTATATTGCTAAATAATCATTACAAAAATATTTTCATCCCTTCTATTCGAAAAGTGTCGCTTTGTTCCTCTATAAGTGGGAGCAAAAGAGCTCATTTCTGTTAAAAACTCTTGTGCGGGCGTAAATGAGCTTTTACGCTCACCAGAAAATAATTGGCGGGCGTAAAAGAGATTTCAATTTAGAAAATGTGTCATTCATGTAAATCGAACGCAAATTGTATAAATACTAGCTGGTACGTGTTGGCTGCACGGCGGCGGCCCCCGCGCTAATTGAAAAAAAAAACCCGCGAATTAAGTCTCTGTTCTTGTAATTTATTTTCTCACAGAAAGGGGATGAAAAGTAGAGTAATTATTATGACTCGAGAGCAAATTATTTTTACCTCGGGCGATGCACTTTGAATCCCTCGCTGCGCTCGTGGTTCAATGTAGCGCCCTCGCCGTATAAATACTTCTTTGCTCTCTTATCATACAATCTATCTACTATTACATGCATATTCCCTATTGTATAGCGTATACTTACTACTTATTGGTGCGTTTAATTATATGGTTCGCAACGAGAGTTGAGACGAGTTTAGGCGCACACAGACGTAATATTTGCATACAGGATATATGAACATAATCGATTCATAGCCCCCTCTTTTTGAAGTCGGTTATCTTATTCCACCGAGTACGTAACCAATAGAGGTGCAAGCTAGGGCGATCAGTTTTGTATGGCGACACGCGGTCACGCCCAGTGTTCGGAAAACCCATTCATAAGGTCAACCTTTATAAAAGGTTAACAGTTAACCTATTTATACTGTTAACCCTTATAAAAGGTTAATTTACCAATAGGGTTAACACTTAAAAATCTAGATTCGGTAACCCTTTTGAAACGGTTAACCTATTGAATATGTTAACATTTATAAAAGGTTAATCTGATTTTTATTACAAGAGTGTGGGACAAATATTGCAACTGAATTTAAGCCCAGTTCTCCTCAACCGATTGAGCTGAAATTTGGTATACTTATGTAAGTACGATGACAATGCAATCTTATGGTACCATTGAGCTGGTCTGATGATGGAGTCTGGAGGTGGCCATAGGAACTCTTAAACGAAACGGCGGAAACTTATCAAGTTTGAGTTCGTTGGATTTGTCTTCCCTAGCACTTTGGTGCTAAATGATGACCATGGTCCTGATAATGGAGTCAGGAGGTGGCCTTAGGAACTCCTAAAAAAAACTGCGGAATCGCATCAAGTTTGGGTGCGTTGCATTTGTCTTTTCGAGCACTTTAGGGCCACCTCCCGACTCCATCATCAGGACCCTGGACATTATCTAGCACTAAAGTGCTCGAAAAGACAAATCCAACGAACCCAAACTCGATGCGATTCCGCCGTTTTGTTTATGAGTTCCTATGGCCACCTCCAGACTCCATCATCAGACCAGCTCAATGGTACCAACATTGCATTGTCATCGTACTTACATAAGTATACCAAATTTCAGCTCAATCGGTTGAGGAGAACTGGTCTTAAATTCAGTTGCAAGATATACAGGGTGGCCAAATAACAGGTATACACTTTAGTTTTGTAATTTTATTCTATGAAACATAAAATATATCAAGTATTCCTTGTTTAATATAATATTTAGGGCCGGCACTTAAACATGGAAAATAATGTCAGACAAATGTCCACCTCTAGCAGCATCATAGATGTGAACCATTTTCATCGCGTTTTTCATCACATTTTCACACATTTCATGCGTTATTTCTGTGACTGTGTCTCGAATATTTTGTTTTAATTGCTGAAGGTTCATTGGCCTGTTAGCATAAACCACGTCCCTTTAGATAGCCCAACAGAAAAAAGTCAGGAGCTGTTAAATCAGGCGATCTTGGGGGGCAATCAATGTCACTGTTTCTCGAATTTAATCGACCGGGAAACATTCTTTTTAATGTTTCGACAAACGTTTTAATAATTAAAACACGTTGTTCCGTCGTAAAACGCTTCATAATAAATTTGCCGTATCTACACAAAGTAATATTCATGCAACAACTGTCATATTTACCGCCAAAACAAAATAGCGGCAAAAAAAGTTGATATACCTCTAAGTTGGCCACCCTGTAAAAGCTTGTAAATAAAAAATTACTCTGAAGTGTGGCGCGCCGGGGCGCGTGCGACGAGCTGACAACGTCGCGCGCGTGCGAGACCTTGCACCGCATTTTGAACTTTACTTACAAAACCTATATCGATTCGGTTAGGGTTAACCGCACGATTTACCAAAACATATTGTTTCTGTTAACATGTTCAATTCGGTTAACCCTTAAATAGGTTAACCGAAACCCAAATAAAACCGAAATCATTATGTACAAAGCTGTACTGTTAACCCATTTGTAATTGGGTTATTAACAGATATATTACAGTTATTAACCGTAACCGAACTCGCAAGCAATTAAGCAATATAGGACACGTGTCAGCTCAGCTATTGCTAAGAATTTATTTCCAATTAATTTCCGTTTAATCCATCTCTACTGGTGACGTCAGATGCAAAAATTAAGTCTGTTAGAGAAGTCTCTCGTTGCGTGACCTATGACAGCTAACCTTTAAGTCCATCCCTTAGACCCAATTTCACCATACTCTGTTAGTTATTTAACAGTTCAGGAGTTTTTTGAAGTTAAGGTTAAGGTTGGTTTAGTGAAGTTTTTTAAATCCAACAAATCGCAATTCTGTGTATTTTCAAGAAGTAAATATGGAAATAATGTTTTCAGCAAATCGTTAATATCATGAAGCCTCTCGCGCTCTCGCTAAAGAGCGAAGCTCGGTCAACGGCTGATAAATTTATAAAACGCTGCATTTTTTTACAGGAAGCGAAACTATACGGACTCATTCCAAATTCGTCTGAAAAGCACGTCGTTGTGCATTCAGAGCGCCAAGGACATTAAGACCAAAGGCAGTGGGCTGGTATTAGCGAGCTGTATCAGGACTTTGAATCAGGTAATACAAATAATTCTACACTATTGAAACCAGTTTTTCTAAAATCCTTTAGTACCTAGTATAACTTATTACCCCCGACATTCAAATACTTATAACTTTTAAACTGCTGAATCAATCATATATAGCTGAGAAACATCTCGATTACATCAGCTTTCAAACAAAAAAAACCGCACCAAAATCGGTCCATTTGTTTAGGAGCTATGATGCCACAGACAGATACACAGATACAAACGTCAAACTTATAACACCCCTCTTTTTTGTCGGGGGATAGAAACAGGTAATATTCGCCCCGAAAAAGACCCAAACACCAAAGTTAAACATTGTATTAAAAGCAGTGCTTTCGTCGGCTTTGTGTCCCAAAGGATCTACGACACGAGGGAAAACATTAAGATCTTTGAATGTGTGGCTTATTTGTGGCATTTACGGCATTAGTAATTACAAAAACCTATCCTTATTCTTCATAATTGTAATAGTCCATGAAATATCAACGCAGGAAAGGTCTCGATAGGGAAACGGCGCTCGCAGTTCTTTTGTGAAATGCTCAATGAGACGCTGCTGACGTAGGAGAAACTACTTACACCTTTTATTGAGCTCTTACTCTAATAAAGTACAAAATATAAATCGTTGGGTTCGTCTTTGGAAATTACCATTACATGAAACATTCATTTATTGGTCAGAGAACGAGTAAATAACTGTTAATTAGTCCAACTTTCAACTAACCTGGGCTATCGTTTTGACCCAGGGTTAGGAGCTGACACGAGATAAAAGATACAACGAGTTAGGCAAGGGAAATATTTAGCCATTTGCGCCAACGACGGTTAATGGTTACGATATTTCCCTTGCAAACTCAATGAGCAGATTTCCACCAAGCGTCGGCTGAGTCTTAATTACATAAAAGATACATTCATATTCATATATTACATTAAAAAGCTGTACAATTAACTATAGATGGCGGAATCCAGAAATTAAAGGCGAGATGTTCGAAAGAGGCCGGAAGACCAAAGTATACACGGCCTTATCTCGCTCGTAATAGCGTCGGCTTTTGTAGTGCAACTGGATAACCTTACGTTCTGACTACCTGTATATCTTAAGGAAATTTTACATCTCAGTTTTCTTTTGGTATTTCTTATTAACTTACTAGCTATCCGCCCGCGACATCGTTTGTGTGAAAATGTAGCCTATGTAGCGTAGCTCTCTAACTCCAGCGTAGCTCTCTAACTATCCATTTGCAAAAAATCACGACGATTCGTTGCTTCGTTTGGACGTGAACGTGGACGGGGACGTGATATACGTGAAGAGAACATGAAATACGTTTAATCATTAGTTTCATACAATAAAATATTAGGTCCTTACCTACCTATGAAATTGGCATTTTCCATATAATACAATATTTTTGGGAAACTAATTTTTTCACTAACGTTGTTGGATTTTTTTCAGATATGCGAAATCCAATTTTAACAAAATTTTGTGGGAAGATTTGGAAAATATTAATTTAACTTTTATGATGCTTAGTTTATTGAAATTTTTGATTGTAACTAAGGTACAGCATAAATAAGCACTGAAACGGGCAATACAGTAAACAAGCTATGTTTGAGCTTTGTTCTCAGTAAATAAATCTAAAGTAAAAATGTATTAATTTCACTGAAACTGTATTAATTTCCAATATATGACCAAGTTTTTAAATAAAAAAACAATTTTGTTAAGAGCTGTTCAATCAAATAAATTATGAACAAAATAAAGCTTGATAAAATAAAATATACTCGTATATCATAGGTGACCTAACCTAATATAACCGATGCAGAAAGTGACTTTTATTATTCATAGACGACGCTGGTGCAGTCTACAAAAATAAAACACAAATTTACAGATTTGGTTCGAGACCTCTCGTAACGAGCTAGTTCTGGGCCGTACGCTGTGCTTGGATGCGTCAAACAACGTAGCGCCTGCGCTGGGCAAGTGTCACGAACTTGGCGGTTCGCAGGAATGGAAACACAAAGGATCTGTAAGTTAGACTACCGAGTAACTTCTTTCGTGTAATTAATAATAAATAGTAGTTTATCTGCGTTACTTTAACAGTGCCGCGCGCGAAGCGATTAGCTGTCCTTCTTAAATTAAAAACGCAAAATAAGACGAAATTGGATTCTTCCGAAACCACAACTAGGGAATCCAATCCCGAAAACGCGGGATCCCGCACCTTTTTTGCGGGATCAGAAATGCGGGATTAGTCATGCGAGATCCCGCGTTTGGGATGCAAATAAAATATTAAGAAATAAAAGCTTGTACAATGGGCTCAGACGTCGTTCTGATTATTTATAAGATAGTATAGCCTCTTAATAAGTGATTTAAAACTTTTCCTATGGATTTTGTGACTTTTCTTTGGAGTTTGTATGAAAAATAATTTTCTTTTCAGTCCTTAATTAACAGCTAAATATTTATTGAAATTCTATTTTGTATTGTGTTAATCCTGTACCGGGACATAACGTAATCAATGTCAGTTCAAGTAATCAATGATGAGGGAATTCCCCTACGGTACGGGGATTCAACTTCGCTCGAGGTTAATAGGGAATAATTATGCTAAAAAAAAATCTAATACATTTTAAAATAATCAATTTAATTTAAAATAATCTTTAGCACTTCACTATTATGTCTATTTGAATATTTTTGATTATAAATTATTTTTCAATCAGAAATTAATATTTTAAAAGTGCTGAAAAACTGGGGAAAATTCAAATATCCGAAACGCGTTGCTATTGGTAAGAGTGAATAAGAATGACTTCAAAGTTAAACAACAAAATGACTCAAATGAATTAAAACTTGTTTGTTTTTTAGACCGTTCTATAGATGGAGAATGTTGTCCCATGATGAATTAGTTGAAACTTTAGCCGAAATATATGTAAACAGTGAAATTAAACCAAAATCCACCCAATAGTCGTGAACTGTGACGTCAAGCTAAGCGCGCCAAAATGGTGGCTGTTTAAGGTTCTCGTTCCGGTTAGCTACTTTTAACTAAAAAAAACACATATAATTACTATTCATCGCAGATATTTTTTAACGATTATTTAGCGATGTAAGTTATTTAACAAAAAGATTGAAAAAATACATTAATTCCCTAATGTTGTTATGTGTAAAGGTATGATACAACTTAAAACAAATAAAATATTTAAAAAATCTCAATCCCGCAAATCCCGCAGGTATGCGGGATCACGATTGTGATGTGGGATTGGATTCCCTAACCACAACTATGCCCCCAACCCATTGGCGTCATTAGATTATAATTACAGGGTGAAATTGAACTTTGAGGGATGAATAATGAAGTTACAGTTCCGGAGTTGAAACTTATTTATAACAAATTTCGTCTTCTTTAAGGATCTTTTTTTCAAAATCCAAAAATATTTATAGTTTACAAACTGTAGGCGAAAAACCAAACACCATGTTTTTGAGGTGTTTAATTGTTTATAACTTTTGCAATTTTTTATACACTAATTAACTTTTTATGCACAATGATCTAGACATTATTCCGAATCGAATGAGCTATTGCACATAATTTTAGCAATAGTATGTCTCAAAAACACGTTTCTGAACTTGTCGACTGGACTATACCATTTGAATGAAAAAAAAAGATTTTTTTAATATCATTTTAGGCCATAGTTCACCACGCTGGCCCAATGCAGGTTGATGGACCGCTCGTCTTTCAAAAATGAATTTTCTTGGACGGGCGTGTTTCATCACGATGTTTTCTTTCTTCCTTGAGCAAGTGATAATTAGAAATCCATACATAAATCTGAAAAGACGAATTTAGTGGTACAGGCTCGCACCAGGATTTGAACCCGCAAACCATCCGATTACAAGTCTGGCTCATTACCAACTGGGCTATCACCGCTACCAGAAAAAATGTTCCAACTAAATAATTAATGTACTTACTTACTTTACTGAACGTACATACATATTATTAAAACGTCGTGTAAGGAATTAATTTTAAACAATAAAATTGAAAAGAGTAATAAAAATAAATTTATGATTCAAAATTTATGTAAAAGTAGGCCAATAGTTTTGGCTGTGCCTCCGCTGCCGGAGCCGACAGTGGAAATGGGTGCCGGAGCTAGCAAATGGGACGAGTGCTGGAGCCGGCAATTAAGTGGAACGGGTGCCGGAGTCGGCAAAAAAATGATTAGATCGGCATTGTTTGCATCTGATAGACGATATAAATCATTATAAAACTTAAATGATAGGTAATAATAATAGTAGGTGCTATGTTATATGTACTCAATGATGTGCTGCTATGTTATATGTTACCGAAAATATATGAAACATATGAAACCTATAAAACAACCTAACCTAACCTAACCGAGCGGAACTGCGACAACCGCTTAACGAACCACAGTCGTTTCTGGCACTTCGCCGGCCGCTGCCGCGGCACGCTCGCTTCGCTCGCTCGGCTCGTGCGTTGGGGGTCGCAGTTCTAACCTAACCTAACCCAACCAGCCCTTAACAGGTTGGTTGGGTTAGGCTACTAACAAACCTACTTGTCGCAGTTCCGTCTGTCGCAATTGAACAAAAAAGTCGAATGTAAGTAATACATTTCTGATAGTTATTTAGGAATACTCGCAAATCCAATCTAAGATAATCACCAACGCATCAAAGAAAAGACCCGGAAAAGAACACGAAATCAACTCATGACAGCTGTCAAAAACGTCAAAAATTGAAACTGACAGTGACTTCCGGTAACCGTTCCAATTTTTCGTCGTTGCCGGCTCCGGCAGCGGAGATACTTCCAATAGTTTTTTTAATTAAAAATTATTAAACAAATTATTCGTAACGTTTTCAGGCTGGCAGTCCAATATACAATACAGCGGCTGGAATGTGTTTGGGCGTAGAACGAGCTTACAGAGGCGAACCACTCATCATGGTTATATGCGACAACCATCCCACTAACCAGTGGGACTTTGTGCGCTCGTAAGTCTTACAAAATCGAATCTCAAGGTACGCATGGATCTAAAAAACGAATACTATTCTCTTATGGAATTTGGTCTAAATTAGCTATAAATGTGACGTAAATATTATACAATTTATGCGATATAGGTGTTGTTATACACACTTTGCGCTGTCTTTTTTATTATTAGCAGCGTTTTTTCGTTAGTAAGTTTACAGTAATCTGAAATACTACCTTCTTGTAGTACAAATAAAAGAGATACACTTGATTGAATAGAATGTATGTTTATAAATACGCATTAAGAAAGCGTCCCCTTGTAAACTTAAAAGAAAGCATATTTTCTGATATCTAAAATGTATTGTTATATATTTTTAGACAAAATACGTACCTAATGCATAATCAAAGCTATCAAAAATTTTGATAACTCCCTGATTACAAAGTACAAGAAGAAAGGACACCAACCTAAAATTCTTGTACTTGAGTACAGGAATTTTCCACTGATTATCTTATTGAGTCATTGAGCTTAATAGTACATTGTGATACGAGGGTGTTAAGGAGGTTATTCGTGTTAGGGCTCACCATTGTCACGAGTTTACAATAAACCTTTACACCCGTGTGTCACACGACGTTTTTCAATACATTTGTGAGAAAAGTCATAAATAAAAAAACAAATGTAAGCAACCATATATTTTTCACGGGATTTTGCAGGATGAAGATAATCTTGCGCGGTTTTCGCCGTGTTTAAAATGTCGGATGGTGATGTCAAGTTCGTAATATCACTGTCCTCATTAGACGAAGTCATATTAATTTGTTTCACAATATAAATAATGCAAAATTACGAAAGAATTCAAATATTCAGCCTTCTTGTTTGTCTCGGTAAATAAAATATTAAAAAAAAATCAAATTAAATGTAATTATATATACGCAAAATAATATTTTTAATCCAAATTTAAAAATTATTTGCTTATTTTTATTTATTTGATTATTGTATTATACAGGGAGTTGACATGATTTTATTCTCAGTGTGCAAACCTCCTTGCTGGTATTCTTTTTAATTTGACTAGTGAAAATTAAGAAAAAACTACAAAGTAAAGAAAGCACTAGTGCTATGTAATATGAGCTACTTTCTTTTTAAGTTTATAGCCATACTATGTTCATTTTTCGAGCAACTGTATTGAAGAGATAATTATTCTTCTGTTATTCCATTCCTGTGAAATAAAAAAAAAAATAAGCTTATGAACCTTGTATATTATTCAAATGAGACAAATCAACGCCAAAAAAGTCTTACAAACTCGTTACTTACTGCGCTTATCTTAACTTGTTTTAGTGCTGTAGCTATGGATAACCATGACACAGTTGGTTTGGAATGGAATAATACCTGTCTTATTCTGACGTACCTTAATACTCTACGAAAAATACCGTCCTTTGAAAACGGTTCCTAATTTTGTTTTTAATTTTATGTTATGTATGTTTTTTTTTAACTTGCATACAAATGGATATGCAGAACTTTGATCTTTAATCCCTTTAAACACTTATATTACTATCCGTCTGCGCTAAGGAGATTTATTATTTAGAAAATAGGTATAGCTAATGAATGAAACATATCTTTTTTCAAATCATTAAGGTTCTATTAGAGTTTAGTTCTGTCACTATCACTGTTCTTGATTACAACGAACATTACGAGAATGATATTTCTGTTATATGTAACTTATTGTTGTTTCATTACTCGGGCGCCTACTTTACCTCAGGAGTGTCTGTACTACAAGCATACTTCTGTCTATTGCTATTTGCAAATCCCTTTTTCCATTGTACGCCCGGAACTACTGTTAGAGGTTGATTTCCTAGTCAATAGTTTTGCTTATCCAAAAGTTATGTCATTTCGTAACGGCTTTTTATTTTATTTTTACTAAAGTTGTAATCATGAACAGAAAATCAACTTTTATAGTATCAGAACTTTTGGTAGAAGCTTATGAAGTCCATCAAATAATCATAGGAGCTGTATAATCCAGTAACTTTATTCATCAGAGCTGGTGTCAAATCCGGTAGTTATGATTTTTTGCAGACTTGTTCATGATGTTGGCCCAATGAATAATCCAAGTTTGTGACCTCGTGCGCCGAACGCAACTTTGTCAAAAATCGAAAAAATACGAAAATTTCGGATCTTTTCATATTTTAGCGATTAGAACCCCAAAGAACTAGTTTTTGATGATACTTTTTCTGGACGTTTTTAAAGTACCTAGACTAAATTCGCTACAATATGAGACTAGAACTGTCTCTGTAGACCCAAAAGTTTTTGAGATTAAGCCTTTCAAAGTTTTGAATTTTTTTGAACTTCGCAATTTTTTTGCAATATTTTAAAATTCTTGTATACCTTGTATTCAATATTTTAACCTGTAACCTTAAATGAGAAGCAAGTTTGTAGTAGTAGAAGGAGGGCATCTACTTCACAAAGTTGTGTGGCCTCGAAGCTCATCATTTGGTGCTATAGCTGACAGATACATACAGTACATTACTGCTCACTATGGGTCAAACGTGGCCGTAGTTTTCGATGGTTACTCCATAGATACTGTACAGGAAAACACAAAGTGCTCTGAGCGTCTTCTAAGAGCCTGTAAGAAGATATGAAAACTAATGAATGAGATGTGATGTGTATTACTGATGCAAGGACAAAGTACCTGATGGTATGTCCGCAAGGAGTGAAATCGAGCAGTTTCGTGTAGGAGGTAACCTGGCCAGATTGAAGCTGGCTTTCGTCGCATCCCTGGCGAATAGTCAGTACCGTAGCTCGTCAAGGTTGTGGGTGTTGGGGTTGCCTCCGTATAGAGAAATTATGACTCGCTCTCCTGCTGCTGCTATCTCGTCAGGTGTAGAGTCGGTGTTGAGAAAAATCGCAGCTTCCTTTTCAACGCCCAGATTTTTTTGACTTTGGACATCATTTGCTTCTTCCCTAAACCAAAGATGCAGGATGTCGAGTCACAACCACTTAAGGCATGGATGAAGAGGAAAAGCTCTGGTTTCAATGAGGATTGTGAAGAGGCGATGCTGGAATACATGACATCTGATGCTTCACCTCATCCACATTTGTTGTAAAAAATTTCACGTTGGTTTGAGATTGCAGTAAGGATGATCAGCAAGTCCTCACCAACAATGACTACCACTACATCATAGGTAGAAACAACATTTACAGCTGTAATAATGATGAGCCTATCAGCATCTTCCTTTGCTTGGAGTACTTGAATGTTGTGAATTCCCATTTTAGCTGTCAGCATATTTATAAAACGAATCTTGTTTTTGTCATTTGAAAAGAATTTCGGTTGAGGAACCTGTGTCATGGTTTTCTCATCAAAAATTATCTCTCGTGATTAGTGTGACTGGGCTTTTCGAAGACGCTCAGAGCTTTTTGTGTTTTCCTGTACAGCATATATGGGGTAACCATCGAAAACTACTGCCACGTTTGAGCCATATTGAGCAGTAATGTATTGTATGTATCTGTCAGCTATCGCACCAAATGATGAACTTCGAGGCCACACAATTGTGAAATAGATGTCCTCCATCCACTACTGCAAACTTGCTTCTTATTTAAGGTTACAGGTTGATATATTGAATACTAGCATTCCGCTCGGGACTTCTTTTACGTGGGAATTCGGGAAAATTATGCGTATGTTACTCAGAAATAATGTAGCATCCTAATGGTGAAAGAATTTTTGAAACCGGTCCAGTAGTTTTTAAGTTTATTCGTTACATACAAAAATACAAATCTTTCCTCTTTATAATATTAGTAGAGACAAAGGTGGATTTTAAAATATTGCATAAAATTGCGATGTTCAAAAAAATTATAAACTTTGAAAGCCTTAATCTCAAAAACTATTGGGTCTACAAAGACAATTCTAGTCTCTGTAGACCCAATAGTTTTTGAGATTAACTTGGACTATTCATTGGGCCAACATCATGAACAAGTCTGCAAAAAATCAGAACTACCGGATTTGACGCATGCTACTTTCATACTTTCAGGTGACAAAGTTACTGGATTGCCATGAGGACAACCAATGAAATGATTTGTTTGAATATAAATTAAAAAAAATTGATCGAGTTTTTATTAAGTCAATTGGATTACGTATTATCTAATAAGTAGGTTTTATAAAATCCGTTAAATACTTTTTTAATGTATTTGTTTTATTTGAATCACGCAAAGGGAGGTTCTTTTCAAAATGTACTTTACTTGTCGATAGTAATACACTTCCGAGTGTTAAAATCTAGTACTGATTGATATAAGGGGTTATATCAACAAGATTTATTCAAGAGAGTTTCTGGTATTTATCATACCTTATCTTAATTTTGTCTTTAGTAAAGATTTTATTAATTAATGTTGAGTAAAGTCTTCTAAATCATATATCTTATTATTATAAATCATTTTATTAATTTATCGTTTTATATCCAGAGTTACGAGGTCTAAACTACCCTGCTGGATTTTAATGCTTGTGAATGCAGATATGTTAGTAACTAAATCAAAATATTATCAGTACTTAATCTTTGCATAAACAATTTTTATAGATTACAATGTATACAGTATAATAATGTATAATGTTGTATATATACAATTTAGAAAAGTTTCAAAATAAGATTAGTAATTCAATAATTTAAATGGCTGTGAAGAAGGAATATTATTTGATGTTCTTAACCATGAGCCGCGCGGCAACTTTCCTTATGTTAGGCTACTGTTTTTATCCATTTGTACATATCTTGAAAGTCAGTACATGACAAATAACGTCTTATGAGCATTCCAATAATTTTATAACTTTAAATTAACGCTTTATATACGGTCAATTTTTATAAGAAAACTTTTTGTATACTTATACTTTTAATGTTATATAATTATATTGTAGTTTGCCTTTGCTATGCGAAAGTAAATGTTTTTTATGTAAATGTTTTACTAGTAAATAATTCAAGTACACTTAAAAAAGTTGGTTTGTATTGAAGGTGAAATAGTATTATAAAGATTATACGCTTAGCGTTACTTACCAGTGAAATGCTATTTGTAAAGCAAATGAAAAAGAGAATTAAATAAAAGTTTTACGGGTTAGGAACTTTCAAAAAGTCTGTTTGTGTATGAAAAGACTGGAAAATCTGGTGAATTGTCTACAGTGGATTGAAAACTAAACAAAAAAAAATTACATGGCGGCTCAGGTAGGGGCTGCCATAATATTACGACACTATGCGTCAGTAGGACTGTCTTATTTCCCCAATATATAGTCAGGTGTCAATAATATTTGAAATAGCTTCATACGCGCCTGTGGTGCAATTTGTAATCAAGTAAAAGTAGTTAATCTAGTTTCTATGATTAATATAGAAATAGATAACAAATGTCAAATTTTAAAAATCTGTTAAAATATTACAACATCATTATTACATTATCAACAACAACATCAGCATCATTATTAAATTCATAGATAAAACTTGTGAACGTCGTAAATTTTGGCTGTTTTTATTGATTCTGTATCAGCAAACAAAAACTGTGAAAGCAAAGCTAAATAAACTCTATTGGGGCTGCCAATTCAATACTGCGGCAGAGTTACCGATGCCAGGTACCATTTCTGGTTTAGTTATTCACTCCCAGTGGTTTTCTCAGTATAATTTATAATATTGGGAAGTTGACAATTTCCATGATTAATATTTAGTGTTTAAGTTTTAAAACTCTATTTTTGTAGGGTTTTATCGATTAATGTCACATGTCTTGTTTCATTATTTTAAATGCGATTTTTAATGTTCTTATGCTGTAGCTGCGATTCCGTTTATCGTGACTAAGTTTTGCATGATATTGATTGACTTTAAATTATTTGAATCAAATTGAATGAAATTAGTTGATGTGAAAAACTTTTCTCGAAGTCTTGGAAAAAGCCCACGAAATGGAAAAACTTTCCCCAAAGAACATGGTCGAAATATGAAAAAAAATTCGCCTCTATAATTTGCTTTGGTATGGGAAGTAGATTTTTTTTTGAGAATTTCGTATAAGTTCCATGTGGAAAGTTGTTCAATTTCATGCGGAGAATAACCCCTTAATGTTTCGTCACTCATTTAAAGTCACCCCATATAATAGTACATTATGCTACAAGTGTGCTAAGTTGGATATTACATTAGAGGCGAGTTTAGAGCCCGAGCCGAAGGCGAGGGCTCAATGGAGCCGAGAATGTAATATCCAATGCGCACGCGTGTCATACGACGTTTTTCAACACATTTGCGAAGAAAGAAAGAAATAAAAACTTTCCTTTGATATTGACGGCAACAAGCTATCACTTGAATGTTGCGCCTCGAAAAGTATTTCTGGCGGCGTACCCACGTAGGTTTCCTGTTCTGCACTTGAAGAAGAAATTTTTTATGTTGTATTTCTGACAATAATAACAATCTGATGAATACAAATGCCGTTTTTGAAAACCAAGTGAAAACATCTGAAAAGAGGCGCGATTATTTTTTTCTTTTTTCGCTCGCAATATAGATTCACATTGACAAGTATGCCATACAGCCAAATAAAAAAAAAACTTAACTATATATTTTCACGTTTTAGCATAAATAAATGATAATTTTCTGTTAAATTTAAATGATTTAGTGGAATTATATTTTTATTTAAGAATAGTTTAATATTTACACTTAATTTTAAATATAAAATAAGATCTGATCTCTTTGCTGAAATTTAGAAAAAAAAAACCATTACGTACTAGTGCTTTATTTTTATTACTCACGGGCTGGGTAATACATATCATTATGAACCTTAAAACAATGACATAAGACCCACTTTATGAGCAAATGTGTTGAAAAGATATTTCACTCTCGCCCTCCAAACATCTATTTACTAAAAGTTATAAACATACAAACTTGACATATTTAAGAAATGTATTATTAAATATTAACTTTGTTTTAAAACTCTGAGAACTTTGATGAAAAGTATGAAGCTCTTCAACTAATTCTGAATGCTGTGACGATAAGCGTAAAAAATGGTACGGCATAATTCAATTAGAGATTTTTTTAGTATTAGTTTAATAAAAACAACAGCAGTATTTATTTTTGATAATTGATTTTACTTTTTTATACTTACTTTGTAAGAGCCGTCTTCCACCGAACAACTAAATTTATCAGAATACTTACTAACGAGACGTGTCAAAAAGCAAGGATCTAATTTTCAGCGAAGGCTTCCCCATTTTTCACAAGGCTACGGATTTTGGAGATCTATTTTTATTGTTCTATTTAAGTTCTGTACGACATGTTGACATTTCAAGCTTTTTAATGAAGTGGGACTTCATACTTACTTGCAAAAAAACAGCCCATAAATTCTTCGCTATCACTGAAAATTTTATCCTTACTTTCCACACTTTTGTTTACTTAGGCTACCTACCATAAATGTTTAAAATATTACAATTATAAATATTATTATTTAGGTACTATTTAAAAATAACATGCTGAAGAAGAATGGAATTCGTTAGGCCCAAAAACGGGAGACCCGAATTTATTTTCTGAAAGATTTATTGTAACAAAGCAAGTAAAAATAATACTTTGGAAAAATATACATTTAACGTATAATGCCTAGACTAAAATTAAGTTTTTTGTAAACCGTATCAACGATTACTATAACATTAATGACATAATAAATTTATTAAAATTGCATTGGTTCTTTTTATTATCGTACTAGTTTGGGAATTTGGGATTGCTAAGTAAAACAACATTAATGATATGTTAATCAACATTTATTTTAACATTTAAAATTACATAAAAAGAAGGCATTGCGCCTAGTAAGTCTTTTTTAATAATTTGTATCCTACCGTTTATAGAGTAGTTACAAAATAAAAAGAGCATAAAAGTGTAATATGTTGTGTATGTTTAATTTTATTGTTTGTAGTTATACATTTGTACACATCGAGAGATCATTATTACAAATTAGGTTTAGCATGCTCAAGTAAATTTAGCGAAAAATATAACGAGCACGTACTTACATAAAAGCCTTATACTTTATGCCTACGACGTATAGGTTTTTTTTCGAACAGGATACAGCAAGTCTTAATTTGAAGGATTCGAGAGTCTTGCGTACATTCATTATGTCATAGCTGATTGTATTGTTTTGGTTTCGTTCCTCAAACAGTTTAGTGATTCTAATCGGCGACAACCCAGGCAGATGTCTTCTTACGTAATCTTAGTATATAAAACAAAGTCGGGTTTTTTCGAATGCTTAAATTCGAGAACGGTTGGACCGATTTTTATGGCTTTTGATTTATTGTTTCTGTCTCCGTCCCGAATAGCAGAATAACTATAAAAACATAGGAAAATTGATAAAAATATTCACAGGAACGAAGTCCCGGGCGAAAAGCTAGTGTTTACATATAATTTGTGTGGCCTCACTACATTTACATTTATTTCTGTCCGATAATCTGCCTGTGTTGCATTATGGAACTTCTGAAATTGTGGGATGAAAGAAGTTCCACAAAATTAACAAAATGGTCATTAATACTAATATGATCGATGAAAGACGAATTAATGGGTCTAACTTATGACTAAAGTGACTCTAATGATGATTATGAATAATATGATTAAGCATTTTAAGCAATGTATAAAGCGCACTATATACTAATGGTGATGTGATCTAACTTATGTCTAAAGTGACTAGTTATGATTTATCATTAATATGATTAAGCATTTTAGGCAATGTATAAAGCGCACTATATACTAATGGTGATGTGAAAATTAATGCGACGCGAACGAGTTTACTTTTAATTATAATTAAATATTTGGGGCTACTAAGCCATTGCGTTGGCGTGACTACGATCAGCGCCTCGCTTATCTGTTTAACCCAATGTAGACGACGTACAATAGTGGATCAGAGATTTTTAAGTTTGCAATAAGATTGAACTTTCTTGGCCCTGATTACTTCTGGTTTTGATTAGTTTGCTGTTTTCATTTAACTTCACAATATTTCATTAAAAATGTACCCACTAAAATTCATGTATGTAAAGATAACAAATTATAAGTCTGTAATTGGCAAATGTTTAGATAAATTAATTAGTATTATAAGTTTTGATAATTCTGTAGACTTAAGAATAAAAATAAAATAAAATAAATATATTTCTAGGATACAGATAACCTTATTCTTATAGTTTTTACAATAAAGTCCTGAGTTTTCGGCTTTATCATTGACCATAGTCTACGTTGGGCATTTAAGTCTTTTACCGTTTTGTATTGCTTGTCGGTCAGATTATTTATACTGTGCACTGAAACTATAAAGATATATAAATTTGTGTTTCTGTCAGGTATTGGTCTTGTCTGTTTGTCTGTTGTTATGAGAAATAATCCAAAAGCGTTAAAATAATGTTTGTTGTTTCTGTTAAAGGAGTGTCGTCCATACCTTAACTTCTGTATTGTATTTGTAGAAAGTTCACAGAGATTTTGAAAGGTAACAATTAATAAAATACTGATGTTAAACTATTTTAGAAATTTTTATTACCAGTGGCGGGGCAAGACCATAATTTGATGTGGGCAAGATACATTTAGCGAGGCCCTCTGGTGGCACAAGATGCAATGTTATAAATAAATTTAAAAAAAACCGTTGAAATATACCTTTTTGTTACTTTACGATAGTAAAGACAACTATTTCATGTTCTAACATTAAAGCCAAACCATAAGGGAAATCCCCAAGTCTGGTCACTATAGGTTCCCAGTGATAGCAACGCATTGCGAACGAACATTGCTAGACTAAATAAAAAAAGAAATGTCATAGGGGCTTCCCCATTCGTTTCCCGCGATAGCAAAGCAACGCCAACAAATGTTGCTAACCGTATGTCAATTTATTTATTATTTTGTTACGAATACATTATTAGAGGCGCGAGGCCCCTCGGACCGCGAGGCCGTAGGCGGTAGCCCACGTCGCCCACGCCTAACGCCGCATCTGTTTTTAACTGATAAGCTTATCATACAGCTAAAATTAGATTAACCAGGCCATATTGTCGAATAATCGTTCGTCGGGCATAAAACTTGGTGGATACCGTCCAAACGACAAGCGGTACGATACGGCAAAAGGCAACTCTGTAACCTAACCTAACATAAACATCACAATAATAACAGTAATAGTATCAATTTTATGCAGGAGCATTTCTCTACTGCAAAATGTACAACTATCAATAAGGGGGTCCTGTGTCTTCCAGTTATTCATATTCCTGAGACCTGTGGAGAAACACCCTTACAATAGGGTAGATAACTGATATTTAATACTAGCATTCCGCTCGGAACTTCATTCCCGTGAGAATTCGGGAAAATTATGAAGCCTATTTCCATCGGGGATAATGTTAGAGCTTTCTAATGGTGAAATAATTTTTCAAATCGGTCCAGTAGTTTCCGAGCCTATTCAATTCAAACAAAAAAACAATCAAATCTTTCCTCTTTATAAATAGTATAGATTACCTACATAATCATTAAGATAATTTGTTAATATATATATAATATGGTACTTAACAAAATTCGAAATGCAATTTAAGTTAGTCGAAAAAAAAAGCTTATAGCTTAACAAATAATTTTGTCTAAGTATCTCTTTCTTACAAAACGAAAATTATGTAATTTAATATGGGGTTCTGAACTGTGACATCGTTTTATAGTTCCCTCTCCGTCATATCTTTCTTATTTTTAAAGATTATACCATGTTATCTATAAAGCAAAGAAGCTTCAATTAAAATAAAAGTAAAAAAATAGTCATCTACCCTATTGCACGGGCTTTCAAAACAATCTTGTAACACTAGCCATTTTCTGCACCGCGTCTTGAGCTAAAATAAACTTATCTAATAAAACTAAACTAAGCTTACCCTAAGAATTTACTAATAATACTATATACAAATGACTAACTGGAAGACACCAGGGATATATTACTGCAATTATTATGATGTTTAAAAACACATTACTACCACATATACATAACTAATTGTGTATTATTGCTTTGCGAGAATACGCTTGGGAAACAAACTAAAATCCATTACTAAAAATGGCGATTACTTGGCTCGCCCCAGCCGGTTCACCATGCCAAATCGATTCAACTCATTGCCCTTACTTATCGATTCAACTCATTGCCCTTACTTGGTTGTGAAATAATAATGCTTATGGCGCCTAAAAACCTTCTATAAAAATAATCTAATTTTCAATGTAATATTTGTTCAATCACAATTATTTTTTTAAAACCGGCGTTGTAAATCAAAATTATAAGGTTTATCCAACCTTATAATTTTGATATAAGTACAACACCAGTTTAAAAAAAATTGTGATTGAATAAATTTTATGTAATAAATTTGTTCAATCACAATTTCACATATCTATTACTGTAAGGGCTTCGTAAAATCGCTAAGATCTGATGTTTCTGCTGGGACGGAACATGTAATTCTGTTTCTCTATAACTAACCTTACGTACTAGTTACTAAGAATAATTAGCTGATTTGGGATTTAGTTTGAATGTCAAAATAAATGGTACTTCTCTGTCCTTACATTACACAACAAAACAAGGGTCATTGCACATGACAAGTTAACCCGGAGCAGTTAATAAGAGGGGTTTAAAAAAAACATAAATTCTGAAGAAACTATACCTTTTTTAACCGCCCTACTACCAAAGGTCATACAGGCTAACAAGTATGATTTTTCTTTATCCATGGTACTTCTGGTATAAGTATGTTAGTAAAACGGTTAAGCCGGTTTAAGAAATAAGTCAAAATATGAACGTTAACATGAATCGCAAGCAGCAAGTGGTTCTATTCGATCGCTTGCAACATTTTTGACTCACAGGACAGAGAAGTAGTTTGAGAAACGATTCAGAAGTATTTTCAGTCGTGTCTAAAAACGATTCAAATTGTGTCTAAAAGTACTTACGTGAAAGCTTTTTAGGCTGTAAAGCATAGGCTTTCGCTTGGTTGCTTGTAAGAAATAGTCGTACCTTCGCGATAATGATAAGCATTTTCTGAATTGATAACGTGTAATTTAGCATGTTTTAATTTAATTATACATATGTTTAGCACATTGATCTCTCGATGTATACATATAGTGGGCCACGGACAGTCATGAAACTAATGATCGGGTTAGTTTGCAGCACACTTTAACATTACAAATTAGTATAGTGTTGTAAAATAATATATGATGAATTGATGTTACTTGACTAAGTAATTAACACATGAGATTTAACCAAAAAATCAAAAATACTCATGTCATATTGTTGCCTAACAGGTATAATATGGCCTTTAACATCAACTCCCCTTAAATCATACATTTCACTGGTTTTCACACGATATACCCGTTGTAAATCATTGCAGATAGACAGTTGAACACCCTATACAATCGTGTTTTGGGTTTTTTGGTTATTTACATCTTTTGGCTGATCCAATCCAAACATGTCGCACTTATTTGTTAAATATAATTTATAGGTTTCCTAGGATCGCAAAGCTTAATCACGTCATCGAAGCGTTTTTGTATCCTGTGTAGTAGTACCACTAATGTGTCTTTCAAGTATGCAGTACTTGTACGGAATTATATTCATTAAAAAAAAATGCTTAGCGCTCCTAGGAAACCGTAACTTCAGCACACTTCATGGAAGGACGCAGTATGAATAAACGCAAATGGGATTGGCGAAATTTAAAATGACTGTACTGTCTCCCGCTGTGTCATTTTCTACAACAGCTGCTATGGATTTAAATCAATGTAGAGTAATATCCAAGGAAAAAAGTCTTCCAATAACGATAGTCATGCAGACAACTGGTATATACTTATTTTGTATGTTTTACTAAACACAAAAAGTGCGGTGATCTTCGTTGATGGAAGTGTATGGAGGAATTAGGTAGGACGTAGCAAAAATGGCTATTGGTCTGTTCTATTGAGTGATATTTCTAGGAAACTACTAACTAATATGTCAAATGAAGGCCATGTAAGGTGTTCTAACTTGTTTTGCGCTAGTAATCTGATTAAATAATTCAATAAACGCTGTATAGGTTTTCAATTCAAAAAAATATTTTTTCTAGGTGAATTGTTACACTTGAAAACAGCTAGCATATATTATCTTGCCGTAAATTTTTTACGACTGCGATGCCTCCTTTCACAGAGTGTGCCAACTCTTGTTTATCTATTGCAATAATCTAGGTTTATTAAGTACATACAACAGCATATTAAAATTTTATGCAGAAACCGAAACTGAGTAGGTTTACGAAAATAAATAGATATGTTTAAAGTTATGATATCGATCCTTCTTCAATTCTATAAAATCTCTCACTTGATTCCTCAACTTGTTGGCATTTTTTCGTTACTAATTGATAGTAGGTACGAATTTTTCTTTAATTAATGAAAAGATGGACTTGAACTTCTAATTCATTCCAATTTACTTCGTACGATGTTCGATGTGAATCAATTACTTCTTATCTTTAAAAGCAGTCAGATTTTTACTTCTAATGTATTTAAGAAAATCTAAGCATATAATGTTCTTAACTTTTTAGGTTTATCAGGATTTACTTAAAGATTTGAGCTATACCTATCATCTTATTAAGAGGATAGACTAAATTAGAGCGATTTTAGATATTGTCAATTCGTTACAATAGTACTGACTGCTTAAGTGCAATGTGTGTGATGCTATTTTTTTTCCATGAAACTGATACTTTATAATAGGTCAGTTTCAGTTGCCAACTTGATGATTTCCGTATGATATTGGTCCCAACCCTTTGCAACTTAGGAGTCATTTCATGGGCTACGAGTGAGTACGGTAATCTTTAACTCGGTTACAGTCGAACCTAAAAATTACGCGTTTTCAAAGCTATTGAGTATGTCATAAATGACGCTATGCCCTCGAAAATACTCCTTTCTTTATTCTTGCCAAAACAGAATATAATCAAAGTAGAAGGAAGTAATAAAGTGTAACATATTATTTAAAATGCCACGACATAAATATTGTAAACAATGTGGATGATATGAAGGTCACGATAAAGAGATCTCAAATCTTACTGATTGACTCGACCATATAATGCCATAGAAAGTTGAGAGTTTACGTAATGTTTTCGTTCTCTAGTAATGGATGTACCTAAGCAGGAATACATGGGAGTAGCCAGGGTTAATTTTGTTGGGTCCACAATAAGCGACGACGTTGATTATATAATATGCGGGGTTTAAGGAGGTAAAGACACTAAGCGTCTATTAGAGAATCATTAACTACTGTTCGCAGTCCGAGGGTGGTAAGTATCAGTGACGGCAACATGGTATCGGGCCCTTAGCATATATTTTAGCCGCAGGTTTTATCAGTTGTTTGAATCTCGCTAAGTAGCAAGCAACTTAATTTGTTTGGAATTTTCCCTCATATGTTAGATAAAGAGCGAATATTCAGCGAAAGTGTAAACTTGGTCAGAATGTGTAAATTGCAACTGTGATCATATTTCTAATAGCAGGATCTTTCTTTCCGCCACCGTTTCGACAGACGCTGCTGTCCGTCTATCGAACTTATCCCATAGTTGCCTCTTACAACACCCACGGGAAGAGATGGGGTGGCCCTATTCTAAGCCGGAGCCACACGGCTAAGTTACGAATGTATCGAACTCCCCAGCTACGCCCATTCTTGACTAGTTAATAATTCCACCATCTTAAAATACAATACTGGTTTCGAGTCGATTGAACGTTAAGAGATCTTTTTAAAATTACACTACATATTTATTTTACTGTGATAAAGACTTGTTTGAATACAATGACATCAAACGTAAGTCTCCGAAAGTTTTGGTTTCTATAATTTAAAAATCTTAATTATATTGAAGCATTTATAAATATTATACTGAATTGGTAAAGTGACGTAATGCTAAACACATACTAAAGATAAAAATATAACACTGAACATTGACGTACAACACCTGAATTGATAACATTGACTTTTTACGTTTAAAAACTGGATTAATTAGCCGTAGGTGATTAAAGTTAACCAATTTAATAAAATGATTTCTGCTGGTTTGTATACTGTTATTAAAGTCTATTGCAAAGCAAGTCTAGTTGTATTGTTTAGACAGATTTGATAACGTACCGAAGAAAGGTCAAGTGAAGATTACCTAAACCGAGGAGCACACCCAAACGTGCAAACGGAAGCGAAAGATTTCCTTGGATTGAAAGTGGATACATATTTTATTTATCAAGTCATTGTACATTTTAAAAAAACACCGTGTCCGTATAAAACACATATGTCCATATAAAACACAATCGGCATGATCCTTTCAAATGTGACAAAAAAGTAATATTGGTAAGATTATTTAGAATCCAGTCTCTAAACGTAGAACAGAAGAAAGCATGACTCAAGTTTTACTTACAAAAGATTGCAAACATTCGTTGTACATAACCCACAGTAAAACTCGTGATCGACGTACATTAAAAATACAATTAATATATAATTATAAATACGTTACGTCTTTAAAAACGATTTCTGGAAAGTCTTTCTTATCCTATGGTTTCCTTAGCTTACCTGTTTTCTTTTAATATAGAACGTTTAGTCAAGTATTACTTTGAGGAGGGTTTAGAGCTACAGGAGCTGGGAGGTGCATGTGGTGTCGCAAACGGGACACGTGACGAGTACGTCCGTCAATGATTATAGTTGGCACGAGCGAAGAAGGCGAACGCTTCGAAATTTTACTTTCGCATACGTTTCACTAGAATTCGTAATGTTATTCAAACAATTTAATTTTATCAAACTGGGTGGGCGTAGTGCGATATTTAATTAGAAAAAAATTATGAAACCACTAATTTTGTGTTGTAATATTCACCGTTCGTCTTCTTAGCCGGCGCAGAGTATAGCCTAATTTTACGACACCAAAGCATGTATAATGCAATTAATATTTACCTAAAAAGCACACATGCAAAATTTGCCACCATCAAATATTACACCTACATCTTCCTTTTAATACTAACATAAATTTCCGTTAAAATACAGCAATTTTTTACCTATTCGATGTCTTTAAACCTAATTAAATGATAAAAGAGGACATTCTTAATATTAAACATTCACGGTTTAGACACACGAGTACAAGTAAATGCATGTTACGAACATTTAACACCAAATAATTAGTTACGGTCTTACGAATATGCGACAGATGCGTTTAATTATGCCTACACATAGCATGCTTCTATGCCTGATACTTTACAATAAGACATACATATTGGGTGACTTCAAATTAGTTAGCGAAAATTAAAGGAGATGAATTAGCCCACTAAACTGAACAATTTTCCCATAAAAACACAGGTCGGAACATGTAGTGTATAAGAAAATGATTGTCTTAGTACCTATGAAAAAAAAATTGAAAGTTGAGTTGAGTTGTTGTTGTTGTTGGGAAAGTTGTTCAGTTTCACGGGGAGAGGGGAGACCCCCTAAAGTTTTGCTAACTAATTTAAAATGACCCCTTTTATTGCATAGAAGTATGGTATCAGCGCAATATATTAAGTAATATTGAATTGATACCTACTTCCTTATATAACTATCTATAAGGTAAACACAATAAAAAATACAGTAATTGAAAACGTTAAAGTGCCTCGACCTTCGCCTCGACAAATGTATTTTCATTTCTCATACTCTGAAACTAGCCCGAGAAAACTAGAAAAATTTAAGAATTAAATCGTGTAGTTCCAAAAGTTTCAGGATTGTATAGAGGGAGGTCCCCTCAACATTGTCTAGTAAAGTCCCATCGATTTTAGGTGCCGCTAGGGGTAGCAGGGAGAAATAGAGGTCCCTTTTTTCAGTTTTTTGCTCATAACTTGAAAATGGTCTACTTTAGGGACTACACTTCCAGGTATGAATTAAAGTTAATTAAATTTCTCACAACTTCGTCATACACATACGAGTAACTTCTCTAAAACGCACTTTTCATGTTATCCTATATCCAAAGTTTGTAAATTTGTGTCATATGTATATTACACAAAAACGAACGTTTACCATGAAATCTCCAAAACTACTTGGTTAATTAATATTGAATTTTGCAAATAGGTAGTCTGTAGTTAGTAAATGGCCGTCAAGAAAGGATTTTCCAAATACTTATGAGAACATGAAAAAAAAAACTGAAGTTCACTCACTAATTATTACACAAAATCTCAAAAACTACTTAACTTATAAAGCTAAAATGTAGTAGGCAAATAGACTGTAGTTAGGAGACATCTACTTTAAAAGGATTTTCCGAAATTCTTACAGGGAAAAGAAAATCCCAAGAAAATCCGGAAAAAATGTATAGCCGAAAGTTCTACAGGTTGATGTTTATAATTCTGCACACGAAAAAGCACCTGCTCAAAGAGAAATTCCTAAAACTCCCACGGGAAACTGAAAAAGTTTTTAAATCGTGGTGATAAGTTCGAAATACTGTAAAAATGATTATTTGATAAAGCAAGCATTGTCCCAGAAAGGAATTTACAAAAAAATCACACGGGAACAACCAATCTTAAAAGATAGATGAAAGCAAAAATTTTGTTAAGTTTGGTTCCTATGGGAATTTTGATAATTTTCTTTTCAGTTATCTTACTTGTACTTATAAACTATCACCTGTAATATTTCAGCAAAATTGATCAAAGTTTTTAAGAAGTTTCAACTTTTAATGATCTTAACACCCCCAAATTTGGCCTTGTCGCAAAACCAGTTATCAAGCTGTCGTCTCCTTATTACAAACTACCTACCTGCCAAATCTCATCTTTACAAGTTCAGTAGTTTTTTGTGATATCGCTTTAGGAATGTTAGCTGTTGTTAACTTTTATGTTTCTTACTTAATATCTCTGGTTCCCGTAAGAATTTTGCCAAATCATTTTTAAGCGGACGTCTCCTAACTATAATTTACCTGCCTGATAAAATTTAACTTTATAGATTACTTTTGAGACATGATATTTTAGTTTTGGAAATATCATGTCTCAAAAGTGAGTGGTTTTTTGCTGCTATATTTTATAGATCTTCTCGTGTTCCCGTGGGAATTTTGGAAAATGCGTCTTCAGTAGATATTTCCTAGCTAAGAACTACCTACCTGCCAAATTTCATATTTATACGTTAAGAATTTTGGAAGATTTGGTGTTAAACGTTATTTTTTGTGTAACGCAAATTTTACACACGTTGACAAGGGTGTAATTTTAAAAGCACGCAATTTAAAGAAAATTTTAGAATGACAAAGTTATAGGGAATTTAATGAGCTTTAATTCATACCTGGAAGTGTAGTCCCTAAAGCAGACCATTTTCAAGTAATAAGCAAAAACTGAAAAAAGGGACCTCTATTCCTCCCTGCTACCCCTAGCGGCACCTAAAATCGATGGGACTTTACTAGACAATGTTCAGGGGACCTCCCTCTACACAATCCTGAAAATTTTGGAACTACACGATTTAATTCGTTTTCTGACACTAATTTTTCTAGTTTTCGCGGGCTAAACTGAAAGTAGGTCTGAAGTCGCCTGAGAAGCGAGTTGAAATTCAATTTCTTCTATTGTGGCGGTCCTAGCGAGTTGAAAGTAAGGGAGAATAATTTTCAACTGACAGTTGTCAAATAAAAAAAAAACATGTTTCAACTTTCTATACAGCCACTCAATTACAGCGCGATGTAAAATTTATATATATTTTATATTTAGATTATATATTATATATTTTTTTAGATTATATATTTTTTTATGACTTAATTAAAATTTATTTGGGAAAAATATTTTTCATTTCTCATACCTACTCGGAAAGTAGTGTTATTTTGATCTGATTATTGGGTGGAAAATGCTGCTTCCCTCCATAGGGAGCTAATAACTCATACAAATTGTTTCCCACCTAATGGCCGGAATGAACTTTTAAAATAAAACTGCAGAGTTTTATGTAAAAAAACAACTAATTAAAAAAATGCTGCGGCCATGTGAGTTTCTAAACAGTCAGTGTGAACTTAGCGCAAACTTCTTTGATCGGAATAAGCCGCAACAATTACGCGGTGAGTTCCATATCTAAAATGTAACTTTTAATTTATGGCGTTGTCAATGTTGACATTTGACATAAGACCGCGGTGTTGTCGCGGCGCTGTCACCTATCGTACTCGGCCTG
This sequence comes from Aproaerema taeniolella, assembly GCA_949987775.1. Taxonomy (NCBI): domain Eukaryota; kingdom Metazoa; phylum Arthropoda; class Insecta; order Lepidoptera; family Gelechiidae; genus Aproaerema; species Aproaerema taeniolella. Next base: position 21,830,115 of record OX465242.1, on the reverse strand, counting down.
CAGTAAGTGTAATAAATCTATGATTGAAACGGTAGAGGCATGGGAATTTCTTTTGTCGAGTATTGTTTTTCTATGTATTTTTTATTATCGTATTCATGTAAAGACGAAATGACGGTCGTCAGGATATTGCATTTACTGTATTCATTATTACGTTTAAAAATATTCTAGAGCTTTCGGCTCTAGACATTTAAATTACGAAAAAGGTTACCATTTGCCGCTTGGATTTATTATTATAGAAACTAAAACCCAAGTCTTAAAGATCGCAACCCGCCGCGCCGTAACCTGTATATTGAATCAAAAATAGCAGGCTTAAAAGTGGCCACAGAAACGGTCTTAAAATAAACACAGAGGACCTACGACTAACAGCTGTGTAAAGGATGATGGGCACATTAGTATGGAACTTGGTACCGGCACCAATTGAAAAAATGATACATCGTGAATCGTTAAAAAGGTAATTTTTTGTAGGATAAGAACTAAGAATAACCGAAGCGCTAGTCCTGATTCATTGTCCAATTTGAGTAATCCTGCCTTGAAAGTTATTTATTGATGAAAAAATAACTTTCAATTGATGAAATCTATTAATTTTTTCTGCGACATAATTCTTTATTTTGGCATAGTATTTTTATTAATTATATTAATTATAAATGATTATCATTGTTTGTTTATTCTCTCAGTAAATATAACAAGTTGAAAGTAGGTTTTTTCATTAAATGTGTAACAAAATACATATACATTTATAATTAATATTATAAATAAAAATACTATGCCAAAATGAAGAATAATGTCACAGAAAGAATGAATAAATGATGAAAAATAAATAACTTTCAAGGCAGGATTACTCTGATTGGACAATGAATCGGACTAGCGCTTCGGTTATTCTTATTCTACAGAAAATTACCTTTTTAAAGATGTGCTATTTATTTCAATTGGTGCCGATACCAAGTTCCAAACTAATACCGACCCTTTTAAACGGTAACTCGAAAAAATAAAAGTAATCAAAATCTATATATATAATAAACAACATGTTACAACCTTTTTCGTAGTTTAAATGGCCACGGCCGACAGTACTATACACTACACAACTAAGAATTGTATTGCTTTCTAAGAGAACACGACGTAGGTTCTGTTTATAACGTAAATATTTACGTATACAAACATAAAAGTATGTAAATACATACTGGTGTATTAGCACATGAATAATCATGTTATTTTATCAGTGAGTAGGAGAATCAGTCCCTAAATACTAATATCTATGGCGAAAAGTGTATCTTTATTGCATCTTTATTACTGTATCTTTATTGCATGGTCGAGTCCATCACCACAGCTGGGCCATAATCGAAATTTTAATGTTTGACTATGCCAAGAATTTCTTAAAATTTGTCGTATACGATTGGCAAAGAAAACAGAATTTCTCGGGGCCGCGTTTAAAAGTTATTGGGGCCCAGCTGTGGTGATGGACTCTGCATGGTCGACCGCAACAGGAGGAGATTCAAACAATTTTAACAGAAGAGCGTCCGCTGAGTGTGTTAAACATTCTTTAAACATCTTATTAAGCAAAAAGCAGTACTTACCTATCTACGTATCCTGTTTTCGAGACTGTTAACAAAATTGTCGTTTAATCAAAGACTTGCCGCAACGTCGCGGTGCCCTTGTAACAAATGAATCGTAAGATTTTAATATTTTATCTGCAACGTAACGAAAAAGCGTACGCTTTATTTAGCTTTCCTGAAAGTTATTTATTTCTATGTCTGCCTATAAGACAAAAGATTATTCTCTTTCTTTTTTCAATACTTCTGGTGTGCGGTCGGTCGCCCATATCTATGTATATCCTAGTACTTATACTGCTTTATTATTAAGTATGCTACGATACGGAAGAGTCGAGTACAAACAGAATATTGCAGATGTGCAGAATATTAGGATACAATTGCGTCATTCACTCTGTGATATTTATTCTGTGGTATAGATTAGATCCAAAACACTTAATATTTTATTATTAGAATACTTAGGTAGCTATTTGAAATTGGTGTGAGGTGTGAGTCTGTCGTCCAAAATCAGACCAGTAGAAAGGCCTTAACCGTAAATTGGTACTTACATAATATTGCAAATATACAGAATGGTGACCCACACTATTGCGTCATTCGTTTTGTAGTATACATATTTTAGGCCCAAAGCACTCAATATTATTATTAAAATAAGTAGCAATTTGAAGTTGGTGTGATTCTTTTACCGTAAATTGGAGCTAAAATAAAACGTTTATCCTGTTTGTACCAAATCTCTTTAAGGCTCTATGTTGAATAATTTATAATGGGGTGGTAAATTATCGTTAAAATATCCATATCGTCCATATCCATATAATAAATAAGACCGTCGGTGACTTTACAAAAATCAATTGTGAATAATGGAAACAACGTATACGACGCTTTTCATATTTTCTCTGTGTCTTTTAAGATATAAAATGTTATATCCACCAACATTGAAATCCACCCTATACAAAACAAAAAAAGAAAGACACTGTAAAAAACAACGTTAAAGCAAATGTGACTTCCCTTAAACAAATTTAGTCGAAATAATTAAATTAATGTTTTATTGAAATAGACTATGATTAGTTTTTAATTTAGGGGCTCAAAAAACATGCGTTTGAAAAAGTAATGAAATCTTTAATAATTTTCCACGTTAAAAACGTGTGAGTTCAATCCCAACAACAGTTCGCACAAAGTAGATTTATTTCCTCAGTTTTCCTATTTTTCGCGGACATTGTGCCTATTAGCAGATAACTACAAACGAAAATGTCATTCGTTTATTTAGATGATGTTCTGGCTTGTATTTTTTGTTTTTTTCGTTGATGCTTTTAAAAGCGCTGAATCATTTTCGATAAAATTAATATGGGACCACTTCAGGAGTATACTCATTCGAACAAAAAAAAGAATATATATTTTAATTTCAAACGCATTATTTAGGACTTATAATTGAGAACTAAAAAAGTTCGAAAATTTCGTGTTTTTTCGGGTGCTGCTAAGTTAGCACGGGTCTTTCGAAGCTGCAAACTTGGATAGGTACCTATACGATACTTGTAGTGGTCCTAACAACATATAAAAAAATCAGAACCAGCCGTTAGTTTGTTATTTTATAAACTAGCGTTAGATATGACGTACTTTAACCACCAATCACTATTACAATCGAGATTGCGACGGCAAGGTCAACATGTAGTACAGCGGATATGACGTAGTGTGTACTTAATATTTTCTTTCTTAACCAATTTTAACTCAATAATTTACCACTGCATTACCATTGTAAAAAAATCTGATGTTTTATCGATTTTAACTTCTTGGAAACATTGCCGCAATCCTTTTTTAACCGGACTCTCGTGGTATTATTGAGCACTTAACCAAAGACAGGATCTGACGGATGTGGGTAGCGCGGGCCCGATTGTTTTAGAATACGTTAAAGGAAGTACATAATGTAAGACCAGATATTTATAGCGTAAGACTTAGAAAATAATAAAAATCGTACTTAACTCGATGGATATAATTAGCAATAAATAAAAACGGAAGTTGATAGATGTGTAAGAATTGACCAACTTTGACAGATTTGATAATGCAAATTCCACCGTAATAGTTATAGGATAGCCAATACTACTGAACATAAGGGTGCAATTTCCCACGAAATTAAAACCAATAAAATATCAGGCAATAACTGTTTTAAGTTTGGACACGCGGGTGAATGCCTGTTACCTATTTCTAATTATACTCGTATTATACTACTGAAGAGACTGATTCCTACTATAATATGCACACACCTCCTCAGTCCGGTAGCTCCGGGGGACACCAATGGGACACACTTAATACTCATTAATATATCTTATCTGTTAAATGAAAGTACAGCAAGCAACCCGTCTCATCATTAAGTCCATTAGATTTTAATAACTGCTTAAACTACTTACTTGTGTCTTGAGGTTTTAATCACATGATTTATGCATTCTGTTCCATCCTTACTGTAGTTCCACATTTTTCCAGTTGATGTGATATGACAGCACAGACTATACTCGCTGTTTTCTAGTAATCTTTCTGTGTAATAGTAGGATTCCGAACAGAATTTTCTGAACTGAGCAACTATGAAAGAGCGATCAAGAAAAATTATTAAAGGCTAATGGAGCTCGAACGGCCTACTATTTACTCACAATCAGTGTAAAGTGTTAAGGGGCATGGGACTTAATACATTTAATAGAATGAGGTGCTACGTGCCGATGATTCGGGGTTGTGCCGAGGGGTTACAACACTGTGACATCAATATATTTAAACACCGATGTATACTGTATCGCTAATCTATTACATACATTTATAAATGATCTCGTCACTATGTAGATCGGAGACAAGAGAACATACGAGTAAGTAATTCGGCATGATTAAAATCCGTTTACTTCCATCAATAGGTAAAATACGGAGTCGTATTAAGCAACACCTGAAAGGTCGACCTTAAAGCAAATAGAAAAATCACCTCTTGATAAAATTGGCCCTTTAGTCCGACCGACTATCGCGTCGTTCGATCCGTGATACTAAAATATTCTCTCATAAAATTCACTTTGCGGTTGACACTTGCGGTGTTGCGTAATCGACTCATGGGAGCCATCGAAGAAAACAAGAAGCACAGGGGGCGAGCGAAAATCGCCCTGGAAGTTCTCACTTCCTGAAGTATACAACCTTAACATTTAAAACAGGTTAAAAAAATAGGAGTTTAGACTTTGGATATAGGTACTACAGACCGTAAGCCACTCGTACATTGAATTGTGCGTCATCGATTTCTTTAAAGTAGTGTAATTAAAATCCGCAACTAAGTCATCTTTCGCGATGATAGATGACGTAAAAATCAATGTAAGGTAGGCCCTCGAATTAAAGTTACGTTAAGACAGAAGTGTCAGACACTTGCGAAGCCTTATGGAATTGGTAATCTAAGATTTCTGCCGTGTATGAAATAGTGTCCCTGTGACTTAAAGGGTTTGCCGTTAAGGCTGTGATAGTGGAAGATCGTGGGAGCGCTATGCGAAGGGCGCTAAAAAGAAGATATGATGTTGATGTGAGTGGTGTGAGCAGCTGCTGCGTCCGCGTGTGGGCGGCGGAGCTGGCAGCGAGCCACCAGCCGCATCTACATCGCCGGGGAGGCAGGTTCCCGAGCCGTGACGCCAACTTCTAATTTTCAAAACTATCTACCTTAATCAACCAACTATACAAGCTTCCTCGTAACCTAATAACAGCCTCTCGGGAATCTGTTCTCCTATTGAAAAACATCGATACTTGATTTTAATCAGTTTATCGATAATTTTCTGATCCAAACATTCGTGATGCCCATTAATGGGATTATTTGTGTGTGCACTTGCTATCCCTTACTCGAAGTACAAGTGAAGTAGATTAGCAAGTAGCCAGACCATGGCAAAGCGGTAATATCATTTAGCACACTTTTCATCTTACTGCCTAATTGAAAATGTCTAATCCTTAATACTGTGCTTAATACTGCTTTTTCTTCTATCGTATTTTCTAATGCAGTCTGTTTGAACATTGAGATTCACTTTCAGGCTAAATGCCTGAAATTTTCAAATCTAAATATACAATGATAAAAATTAATAAATGTATAAATGATAAAGTTTTTCAAATAGAAACCTAACTAGATTTAAAAAACAACCATAAAATATGTACAGATTCTACAGACTAAGGGTAAGACCACAGAAGATCATTGCACTACTCGGCCGAGTTGGTTCAACAACGCTCGGTTGCTAGGTAATGCAGCGTAGAGTAATGTAGGCCGTATATTACATATTAAATCCCAGAACAGACCTGTGCGTGGGCACCATAGCCGTAAAAGGTGACGTGTGCGTATCGCCTGCCTTGTAGAAAGTTTCAGTACGATCAATCTTTTTTTGTTTCTAGAACTATTTATTTCCTTATTTTTGCCAAAAAAAGTAAAAGCACGATAAATCGTCGTATTGACCAAAGTTATTCCTAACCCGTAAATATCATGAAAATCGTTAGAACCATTTTAGATAAAACTAAACCGTTGACAAATACAAACAAGATTAACTTTAAATCACAAGGTGTTAATGTTTTTAGTTGTTATGTCAATTTTAAATGTTTTATTGAATAAAATTGAAGTAATAAATAACTTTTTTAGAATAGGAAAGGGCAAAGGGTCGGACTAGGCCCAAACGACCTGGGTGGCATTACGATTTTCAGCCTTTTAGGGGCCTTGGTGTTTTTTTTAAACAAATTATTGTCAATTTTCAATGATACTCACTATGTTAATTACATACTCTATTCTTTGTATACCATTGACATCCAGTAGAACTTTTAATTTTTTTTCATTTTTTATCAATAAAGATCTTTATTGTCATCTCATAATTTGCAAAGGTAATAACTTTTAAATTGAATTAATTAAAAAAAATGTGTTACCACGAAAATTTTTAGTTTTGATTTGCGTTTTTTAAAATCAATTTTAGTACAGAATGCTAATCCAATAAACAAAATTAATATTCATAATCACGCTCAAGAGGGATTCAGTTTAAATTTTATGGGAGAAGGGGTAGCGAGTTTCAAAAACTGCATTATGGCATAAGGAAATCTTGAAGTGGGTAATTTGGCTTGTTGTATTGTATGTGGAGCACGTGGAAACTGATATATTTTAACGGACAGTCTTCAAAATATTTAGCTTGACCGTTTTGAAAACGTGTATGTGGTGTGTTCTTGTACACGTCATTCCAGTCGTTTACAAGAAAATACAACATGCACGAGCGAAGCGAGCGCGAAATAGTTTTTTATGAATTCGATAATAACGGAGGAAACGTTAAAAGTATAATATGACTTTTAAATCTCATATATTTATGATCTCAACAATGAATAGCGGGATGTTGAAATACATTGACTTGTATAATACCTACTAAATAATGAATGGGAGAGCGAAGTCCGCGCTCCGAAAAAGCTGATGTGGGCCCGTTAGATATTCGTAATTGCCTACTTTATCGTGAAGGATCGGGCCCTGGGTAAACCTTTTCCAGTTACACGAAGTCTGGTTCGAAAAGCAAGTAAGCAATTTTTTTTTTTTTTACTTCCGCGAGGGGGGCTCGCATATGGGAGGGCCAGGCTGGCAAATGCCACCCTGAATGTATGGCTAGTCGACCCTGGGTTAGAATACATTTTACAAGGTATGAAATACGCCATGCATATACTTAGGTAAGTCTTCGTGCCACTTACGCAGTTGATATATTCTGGGCTGTAAAAACATTTTAGGTGTGCCGCGCCTTATAGTGCAATGCTACCTAGCTCGTCAGTTCCTAATTAAATAGAGTTGAAAAAATCCTTGGAGATCATTCGTTCATGCATTGTATAAACCAGTTACTGGCGGTGTGGCTGCGGCTTGTAGCCGTGTGTCATACGTTCGAGGAAGCGGTGGAGGTCGTGGAAGCGCGGCCGCTGAGCTGGCTCGCGGCGCCAGCACTCATGCATCAGGTCGTACAGCTCGCGGCGGCAGCGCGGCGGCGGCGCGGCTGGCACGCGCGCGTTTCGACCGCCGTTGCGCCACTCGCCAGCATTCGCCACCACCTGCGTAGAATAACCTTTATTACCTACCTTGATTTTTAATACATGACGTTCTAACAAAGGCGACCGAGAGAGGTGCGGGCGGCGGCGGCCCCTTTTGTCCCCCCCCCCGCGCCCCTTACCGCGCGGGCGAGGATTCGTTTAAACTGTTTACCTATAGTGGAATATACCCCCTGTCTGTATGTATGTAAATTTCGGGTTGATGAATCCTGCCAGAGTTTGAGTAGAACTTGGCTTTTTCTATTGTTTCATTCTGTTGATTTATCGAGTTTTTATTTTGCACAAAACATGTTACCTGATCGTCATCCATTTCTTCAAATGGCTTGGCGAGGCAGTAGGTGAGGACCTCCCAAACTGTGACACCGAAGGACCAAACGTCACTGGCCGGCGAGCACATTCTCTGTGAAATTAAGATGGATTTCCGTAATGAATAACTAGGCTGGTTTAAATCTTTGAGTAATTTAAACCAGATTAAAATCCGTTTGTTGCAAATGCACAAATCGTGCCACGCCAGTTTAAAAAAAAATGAATTGCATTGTTCCACAGGATTACTTGATTTGCCAAATCTTGGAATGGTCACGCATAATCCAAATGTTACAAAGGGACAGAGCTCTCGTTACGAATAATTAAAAAAGAGAAATGATGAATCTCATTAGAATCTTACCATAAGCAGGCTCTCCCAAGCCATCCAGCGAAGGGGGATTCGAGTCCCGTCAGCCATGACATGGTAATCGGTTACAAACTCTTCGCAGAACATGGCGTAGTCGGATACTTTCACGTGCAGGTCTTCACTGACGGTCACGTTGCTACAAAAAAGTTTAAATAAATTTTCAGAACTTTGAAGCTAAACGTATTTTTTATATGACACGATTTAAAAAAGCATAGAGAGGATTCCCGTGGGAGTTTTGTAAAATTCTTCCTTATTCATAGTCTAGTCTAGGTACATCGCCAAGGAAAGGTTTGTAACAAGGCGGCATGCGCCTCGTCTTCATCCTCCTTCTTCATTCTCTTTTCGCGACATTTTTACTCTTCAGTTTTGGCGTTCCTAATCGATATTCGAAATTGAACACTTTTAGTTGTCATTCGCTGGGATGACACAGACCCAACTGAGTTTCCGTCGCAGGCGCACGCCTGCTAATGTTGTACTGATTTTTATATTTTTGTAAACTAACGTCAAAAGTTTAAGTGATGTAAGTAATAAATGTAATCCAGCTTAATTGTTTTTTTATTACTTCATCGTGTTCCGACTTATCCTGCTCCCGCAGCCAGCCGGCGCAAGTTTAAGGGTTGATGGATCAATGAGTCAGGACCCTGCATTTTTCATTACTCGGAATGATTTTCTGGTGTAATAATTTTCTGGTCAATTTTTAAACTTTCTGTTTTTTTTTATAATTTTCCTGTTGTAAAATGAAATAACTCATTCAAAGAAATTCAATTTTGTAATAGATTACAATAATAACACCGTAAAACACAAAAAGTTCTGTTAACGTGGCGCCCCCACGCCATACTTAACTCCTAAATAACTTCTTAACTTAACGCGGGGGAAATAAATTAAATGCGAATAATCTTATTTTAGTTATGGGTATGTTTAACCATTTAAGTAGTGTCCCTTACACCTATTATCTATACAAAAAGGTAGTCATTAGGTATCTATGTATAGTATGTAATAGACAAAAATGATATTTACCGGGCGGCGAGGTCCCGATGTACTAACTCGAATGATTCCAGGTACTTCATGCCTGCGGCTATTTGGCAGCATATGTGAATCAAACTCGCATAGCTGAAAAAAAAAATTATTCGTTTTTCAGGTAATTTTATACATATAGGGTTACCTAATGATTGACTTGATGAATGACGTAAAATTGAGATAATAATGACTTACGTTCCTAAATATTTACAAAACTCGAAAACAATTCACCTTTCTGTTTCTCATTCATCTTTCTTTTTCTTACAGTTTGCCTTTAAATTCAATTTTTTTCTTTTTGATTAAGTAAAGTACATTGGTCTCGTCACTGTTGTGACAAGATAGTTTGTCTCATCATTGTATCCTTTAAGTTTAGTCAACGGATATCTATAGATAGTACCACAAAAGCGTAAGTATTAAGGCTCATACTATCGTTTTCCCTTGTGTGGGGTCCTTTGGGAATACAAAAACTCGAAAACAAACATTTGCTCCAATCGGAAATTGAAACCAGAAGCTGACGCCGACGCGTTACCAACCACTAAACCGGTCGTCTTCTGTTATACAAAGGAAAAAATATTGTAATGGTTACTTCAACTTCCTGTCCAGTCTCAAGATCGATGGCAGTGGAGCAGCATCTCCGCGGTCCAGAGCCGCGCAGGGGGGCTCTAACAGACTCAAACCGAGTACTCTTGCGAGCTGCGGGTGTTTCAGGCCGGCGCCCCACGTTGCTTCGCGGGCAAACGCCGCCCTGAAATGATTCACAACTAAGTTAATTGTAATCGAAAATAAGTTAATTGTTAGAAAATATTTTGCAAGCAAGCTTTTTTTAAAATGGTTTTCTTATCGTATTCTTTCATACAAGTCCGCCATATCGTATTTAGAATGACGTCACTTTACTAACCATGCATACCTACGCGTGTGCAAAATTTCAGCTCCATCGGTCGAGGGCATGGATTTATATTTACTAACGTAAGAGTGAGGGCATGGATTCAAATATTAATGGTTGAGAGTCTGTACTAAAATTCAGTTGCAAGATTTAATCCGAACATACTAAGTACTTACATAAATATTCATTGCAAATTAATAAAAAGCTTGTAAAAAAAATGACTTCAGAAAGTTTGGGAGTAAGAGAAAAACTTAGAGTGGGCCTTCTCTTCCCAGGCATAATGAGGGTTTCGTTGTGTCGTGGCTGAAATGCTGACAACTTATAACCACTATGACCGATGTTTCAACGGATAAACTTCAGAATGTATGTGAAATGTGATGTCAAGTGGTTCTAGAAAGATATTTTGATTCTCTGACTACCCCGATAGGGATTAAAAGCGAGAATGTTCAGGTGGATGGAAACCTACTTGACGTCGTTATGGCAGCCCCTCCATAGCGTCTTGACAACAACAAGGCGGCGGCGGCCGCCAGTCGGAGATTCCTCGTCGCTCAGCTCCTCGATACCATCCGTCTCGCATATCTGCAGCTGAAACACAAATAATAAACCTCAATAAGTAATTATACGGAAGAGCGTCGCTGGTCCATTTGCCAGCGGGCCTCCCTCGTAAGTTGAATCCCCCGCCGCCGTGTACCAATGACCGTTTTCAGAGTTATGTTTATTAGTTTCACACTAACCGATGCTCTTACGGTGAGGGAAAAACTTCATGAGGTAACTTGAACGTTCAGGTAACTGTTAGTGGAATCATGATCTAATTCCGTCAAGTTCCCTTGTTAACAAAGTCTCAGGTCAGATAGTAGCCACTCCACTATAATTACCTGACCTGCATACCTGACCTGCCAAATCCAGGATTATCATCAATCGCATCCCGAATGAGAAGCGGGATTAAGCTTAAGCTCTGGAGAAAAAGTGCTCTGCTTGCCCCGTCAGGGAAAGATAAGTATGTCAACGTCATATATGTGATTCGTATGCTTCTGCTTATTGGGATAAACAGGCCGTGGACACGGTTGGACCTCAACAGACAGTCACAGATAACATTAACATGGTGTAACTCTAACCTAACTACATTCACCGTCCCTGAAAATTGGAAAGAGGTGGTCCAAAATAGTACAGAGGAGGCCTGTGTCTACTGGCGGGACACTATATGCTACCTAAAATTCATCGTAATAGTAAGTACATTATGATATAAAAGCGGTATGTTGAAAATTACAGCTGAGGCGATATTGCTACAAGAAAAGCAGAGGCTGTAATTATCAAAGCGCACGTATGTCATACGACGTTTTATAACATATTTGCGAGAAAATAAATAAAAACAAAGAAAAGAAGAAGCGCGCGGAATAATTTTTACTTGTTCACAAATTAGCGATGCGCGCCCATCAGGGTTTTTTTTTAGGCGAAGGCACAAAAACAGCCAGTATATATTACGAATAAAGTAAATTAATATTTGTGTGTTTTGTTATAGGTAAATGGTTGTAATTTATTGTCAAAATTAATTAAATTAAAGGTTTATTTATTATATTTTATTTCCCAAACTTAATTTTATTCATAAACTGTTGACCACTTTTCTGATATAAAAACTCTTTGCTAATATTTTAAAAAGTACCGTTCGTTTTTAGACCATTTAGTATTTTCGTTTTAGACAGAGCATCTTGATAAACCGTCCGTTTTACATTACATTACCGGACAAGTACGTAATGAGATACCTACAATACGATAGTGAAATTGGTGAAATAAGAGACCCTTTACGAGCAAATGTGTTATGAAGAACTTACTCTCTTCCGAGACCCGAAAATATTTTACAACTTGAATACTTTAATCCACGTAGAGCTAAGAAGAATATTATTTTACATTCTTATTCCACGGCACGTGGTAACTTTTAAAGGAAATAGTTGTTAAGCACGTAATGTACGTAGGGCGAGGAGGGGATTCATGTATATTTCGCGAAAGCCTACTTTGGCCCAGTTTCTAAGTTTACCGACCGTGGAAAATGGCTCCAAACGTACCGGATTTCCAGGCTTTAGAAAAAGCTTACCCTATTTGTCGGAACAGTATGTTTAGATTAACTCTTTATTCCGATGGTACTTATAATAAAAAAAAATATATACGTTTTTTTTGGTGGCGATTTGTTGAAAACGTTTATGGCTAAAAAAAACTCAAGAATCGACGAGAAGACAAATCCTTGACCACCTCTTCTGTGATGCTCACCAATCTTAGCAAAATTCCGTCTGTTTTGTTAGTTAGAGCAAAGAAGAGAATCGTTTTCGATTATTCCTTAATTCTTGACCACATCTCGACTGCTGTCCCTTAGGTGAACTTTGTGAAGTAAATAACCTACTAGTATCTCTAACGCTTATTATAAAGAAGTTCTTGAAATCTTTTGAATAGATATAAATATCAATACACAATACACTACATCATTCTTTATGTACATTTTTCCAGTAGAATTGTTAGATCAAAAGTGTTGAAATGCAAATGCAACCTAAATAAAACTTTTATCATAAGTTTAGAAGTGAGGTAGCGACGGATCTGTAAAAAGTCGATATAAATTATTATAATATCCTGCGAGCCCGGTCTCTTTTTTTATCTTTTCATCCCTAAGTAACTTAATACTGAGTGTAGGTAGGGGCGAAGATAAAAGAGTGCCTTTGTTATGGTTCAGATCGCATCAAACCTATGAAAGCTCGTGTGTTTCAATGGCTGTTTCAAGGGGTTTTCACTAAGAGCTACTGGCAAACAGCCCGTCGTTTCTATGGCATAAAGAAATTATGTGCTTTGAGACAACTTTTCATAAAAAATGTATCGAAACTGACAACTTTCCACACTTTTTAAAGATGTTTGTAACAAACCAAATTAAAACTGAATAAATTGATAAATTACTAGATTTTTTTACTTACTCAATATTTTTTAATTTATTTTATTACATAGTTGTGATTATACTGGGTGACTTTAAATCACCAGCCAATTTTTTCTTACGTTGTCAGTAACGTTGATAGAACCAACGTAAATAAGAAGAAAAAAAAATTTTCAATTATCAGATTTTGATCTCTTTTTAGCTTGAAATTGTTGTATGAAACGATATAAAAAAAAGAAATGCGGGTCTGTTAATTTTTTATAAAATTAACGTACACAACGGCAGCACATCAGGCTATACCTGTTGACCTTGACGTCGCCCTTATCTCGCTCGTAATAGCGCCGACTTTCGTAGTGCAAATGGGTAACCTGACAAAAAAATTGGCTATTCGTAGTTATTAAAAAATAACTTTATATTATACAAAAATAACAATTACAAAAACACTTAAGAAGCCTTCAGAATGACGAACAACTTGATAAGCTGAAAATTCCCGACATTTTCACTAAACTCGATATTTCTTCAACGGCTAAAACTGCTGTCGATGAAACTTACACACAGCGAATAAACGTTTAACACCCCTCTTTTTACCTCGTCGGGGGTTAAAAACGTTTCGTAACCTTTGCCAGCTCAAAAGAGACCGCGAAGTCACTTTTCTGCCACAGCGGCATCAATCAGCCATTTATGAGAATGACATGATCGTCCTCAACAGTGGTGTTTCTTCGGCCCAATGGCACTTCAGGTTTGCAATTCCTCGAGCTATCAATGTGTCCATATGTTTCCTGAACAATGAGTTCTTACCACCACTATTATTGTTTAGAAAGAGTGTCCGATAAATAATATTTGTTGTTACTTTCGTTTAATGTTCTAACATTTACAAAATATATCTGCCATTTAGATTACAAATGTTGTGGTTCCACAAGAAGCATTAAACAAGGGGGCTTTTAGAGTGACAGCAAACATGATGAACAGGGCAATCGACTTGGGCCCCCAATTTTTATGAAAAACCATGTTTAGATTAGGTTAAGTACGATTGTTTACGAGAGAATTTAAAAGGGGCTCAAAAATAATATAAATGTAATGTAACGCAGTCTTATTTCGACTGGGTTACGAGGGACATTAGGGACGGTGTGAAAAATGATCGCAGAGGACTGATAGAGTACGGTGCGGGTTCTGTATTTTAACAGCTTCAATGGCTAGTAAACTCTTTATTGCTGTTAGTATTGAATTTACCAACTGTAGACTGTACGGAATAAGATCAGCATAAAATGTTAAGCATAGCGTGATCTCGGGTGTAATTTTAAGTCAAATTCAAATGAAAAATAGCTTTATTTCATAAAAAGCACTCAGGATGTTATTTAAGATTTAGATAGGTACAAAGGATTTAAATACATACATATTATATATTCGTTCTTATGACTCTACGTTCCAGTCTTCCCCAGGGAAGAATAGGCAAGAAACTCCGAGAGTGCTCTTTCTAAAAAAAAACCTTATTTTCTAATTTTAACTCAATCTGAAGGTGTCTCTATGGGTTGGTTGATGACGATGACAAACATCATGGACGAAGTTTAATTCTTGTGATACATGAAAGACGAAAACTAATTTTAAAATGAACATTACGAATTATAAGTACTCAGTATTTCTGTAGTGCCGTAATAAGTATTTTGATAAAAAAAAGATAGACGAAACAAATGTTTACTGCCCTCTCTGCATACCTACCTACCTTTATTATTTTTTAATACCCATTAATGGAAAGGTGGAGTGTCTGACTCCCCTTTTAACTTTTTTCTTTTGCTAGGGGTGTAGCAGGGTTCTGTAGAGGGATGGACTAATTTTAAAGGGGCTGTTTTTTAAAATTGGATTTTCTCTTTGAATTCCGTCAAGTAAAAAAAGATTTTTTAAATGATAAATTTATTGTAATCGTTACCTACCACGACCCATGGTTTTATCTTTTTTTCGATTTTAGTAACCCGCGCGACATGTGGCGACAGTAACACCTAAGTGGTACGGTTCCCATGAGAATTTGCACCACCACCACCACCATCACCACCACCTGCACCACCTACCACTACCTTTACTTCCTTCCTACCCTAAGGTTGGCTGGAAGAAATTGCTACCTAGCAATAAGGCCGCCTTGTTGTACACTGTATTTTATGTTCTGTTTATTGTGCTGTATTTCCTTGTGTGCAAATAAAGTATATTGTATTGTATTTTAATTTTGCAATAAATAGAAACATGATGGCTTATGATCCTTAAGTTCAAACTGAAAAAAACACATTGAACATGAACTATTTACTTTAAAACATTGGTAAGGAAATTGTGTTTTTTGTGTGATAGAGCGTATAAATCGTAATGAATCAATGACAGCAAAACTTAAAAATGTTGGATAACTTGATAATGCTAATTCTCAATCAATGTTAGAATTAACTCATATTCAAACAATATATAAACAAATGCGAATATTTGCCAATTCTGGAAAAAAAATTTGGAAGTCAAGTCGTCACTTAACTCGAACCATATAATCTAAAAAGCTGTTCTTTACGACTTAATCGTCGCAAACTTAATTTATACTTCGGAAGAGTTTCGTGTTTAATATTAGTTACCGTTCGTGCACACATCGACTACATCGTAAATATAATAAAAAGCATAAAAATAAGCGTCCCAAGCTGTTAGGGCGACTTGGGGTGGTGGGGTAGCAGAGGCGAGTGTGAGCAGATTGCATTTTCTTGCCACGGCTAGTAATCAATTTTTATGAGCATTTTTGTGGACCAGGTCCTATATACGGTGTTCCAGTACCCCTCGGTCGTTTACAACGTGCCAGGGACCGAGTACTTTGTCCTCGTGGTTGTCGCTTCTGTTACTTTGCTACGGGTATTTGGGGGTACACACTTTTTTGAGACTTATTGGCCTGAGCTTATTATGTTTGAATGTACCTAATACATGTTTAAGTTACGGGTAATGTTTAGAATCACGAGAAAGCCTAGATTATCTACAGTCCATGAGCATTATTTATCTTATTCTTATTTTCGACCTAGGCAACATTTTTGCAGATTTGTCCATACTCGAATCTCTCCAACCATATACATATTTAAGGTAAATATAACTACAGCATTTTATTAAAGATAATATAAGTGATGGAATGGTATTTGTACTCTCGTATTGTGATTTTTTAAAGTCTTTTATGTTCAATTACCACTTCATACCTTGTATACACTGCTAACGAGTATATTAATTTGGTCTTATAACATATACGTATAATTTTTCTCATGTATTGATCAAAGCTCATAGATATAAAAGCATCAACTGTGATGGTCGCGTCAAATAATAGCGGGTCGCATTAATACATCTTTAATATCAACAGTAAGAGATTAGTGCGCAGTACACAGGTTGAAACGGTGCACACAAGACTTCTAAGTAGACGTACAATACAATACAACATACTTTATTGCACTCCATATTTGACAGATGGTCGAAATTGACGAACACACTCTTCTTTATCATTTTATGTTTACTAATGCCAAATATTCCAGTTTAGCGACAACGCATTCAGGTATGAATTAAAGTTACCGACTTCTGTCATAAAAATGAGATATTTTTTTCTATGGGCATCAACCGCCGCCTTCAACACTAAAAATTTAGCAAAAATAAAATTTTTAAATATGAGTACATTATGATATAAGTGCGGTTTGTTGAAAATTACAGCCGAGGCGATATTGCTAGCCCGTGCCGTAGGCGAGGGCTACAAGAAAGCAGAGGCTGTAATTATCAAAGCGCACGTATGTCATATGACGTTTTATAACATATTTGCGAGGAAATAAATAAAAACAATACAAAGAAGCGCGCGGAATATTTTTTACTTGTTCACAAATTAACGATTTTTTTAGGCAAAGGCACAAAAAACAGCCAGTATTACTAATAAAGTAAATTAATATTTTTGAGTTTTTGTTAAAAAAATGAATTTTCATTAAAAGGCAATAGCTAATGTAATAATGACACTAATTTAAATAATATAAACAGGTATTTTTTTTTCTCATATTGGCCTGTTCTCATTTTTTTCTCATTTCGACCATTTTCGAAGAAAGTTGTTTTTTATGGATTAAGTCAAGTGCTAAATTTCAACCCAATATAAAGATAATAAAGTAAAACCTACACATATTTTCAATGAAGAAAAAGAAGAATGAAAGAAAGCGTGTTTATCTACTGTCAATATTATCAGTGACATGTTCCGGCGGTGTGGCAGTAATGATTTGTATTATTTACCGTAATTAATAGAGGGCGTCCAGATGATAAACCCTGTTCCCCCACCCCGTTTCACTTCGATTTCTAGTTTGATAAACGGACCGCAGATATCTAACTCGGTCGAAACAACAGAAAAATAAACAGACATTATAGTGCGTTTGAATTCAGCTATTATTAGGCCAAATCCATACGATAAGCGTTAATAAATGGTCCAAATTAGCTTTATCTATGTAGATCAAATTACCCGATTCTCCAAATACTTAATTATAACATAAAGTAACCAAAATGAAATTTGACGTATTTTTAAGTGACTATACGATATACGTCAAAGTAGGTTTGACTTAACGGGGTGTGTGGGCTTGCATCTTAACGCTCCAAAATCGTCATCCTTACTTGCTAGTGGTGCATCTTGCTGATCAACAGACGAGGCTATAGCATACTATACTTAAGGGGTTTTTTACATTCATATTGGCGACTTTGCCATTATATATTTTAATTTTGATTAAAAAACTTACTCTGACTTTGGCAAATCACGATTGTGGCCGCTATTCGCTAATTCAATTATGTTAAAATTGTATTGTAGTTAAAAAGGCAAGTATTAACAAGAAAACTTAATTTAGACAAAGGCACGGATATAAAGTCTGTGGATGCTAATAATAACACAACTATAAAAAAAATATTCAATTGGCTTGACTGCGGCAACATTTTTCATGGCGTGTCTTGTAGCCTACGTTACATCGTTAGGCATTACAACAGATGTGGCTTACTTAATCACATTTTAATTTACTACTCGTTAGTGTGCGTGTGTATCATTGCTTTTGTGCATGTATGTATATGTTGGTAAATCTAGGTGTGCGTTTATGTTTATACAAAAAAGTCAGGGGGCATTTAGAGCGCTCGCTGTATTGATCTGACGTCTAATTGGGTGACAGGGTGATTAAGCCACCCCCAGCGTATGTAGCTACCTGCACATTGACCAAACCAAATGTCTGCCCTATGAAGAACCATTTATTGTGATTTATGTCACGATTATTTTCTTTTCTTTACAATGCAGTGCTCGGAAATGGCCCCGTAGCATCGTCATGGAGAGCACAAGTTTACATGTTTTGTAAGTAATTTTGTAATGAGAAAAATATTTTGAAAAGAAGAAAAAAGTATTAACAAGTATAAGGGGTTACCCCTTACCGCATACGATGCCATATCTGCCGTTTTTGTTTTTGTTTTTTATTTTTCATTTGGTACGCCAAATGTGACATTTCATGCAGTACCTATGCGGAAAAAACACCATTTATAATATTTTGGCATGTCATGCAGAAGTGCACAAACTACCGAATTATTTTTTATATAATAATAATTATTTTGTATGCAAATAATATTTCAGTATTTTAGGAAGGTCGGGGTGTCCAAAATGGTCATTTTTGTTTTTTTCGATTTGGCCATACCGTAAATTTGAAACACAAAAATCGTTTCTATGGATATCGAACCACATTAATTGATAAATGAAACTTAGCATATGCTGTGATTTTAAAGTCTGTAATAACTAGTGAATAAATATGATTCATAAAATATATCGTAGTATATATTATTTTCAACCCCAGATTGACTTAATTTGTACTTGCCGTAGTTGTCCCTAATAATAAATAAATATATACTACTAGTTCTAGACACTACTGCATATAATGCCATATTTGGAAAAGTCAGTTATACAATCCTTACTGCATATGATGCCTTTTCAGTTTTTTCAAAATATTTCTGAAAATCCTGAAGATAGATTTTTTCACTATTTTCTAAGGGCTCTATATGGCCAAGGCTACGACGTACCCAGGTTCCATACAGTAAGGGGTCTAATCAGCAAATATTCAATTTTTAAATACCAAAATTCTACTTCAGCGGCTATTCTGTGATCTAGTAAAGTACCTAATTTTATTTATCAAATGATGCATAAAAATTACCTTTTATGCATCATTTGATATCAAATTACTTTTTTTACTTACGTAAAAAGTGACAAAAAACCGCCAAAATACTGCCAAAAATGTATGAAAAAAATGTAAAAAGTGATAAAATACTGCCAAAAATGTATGCCGCATTATAAAGTAGCTGATTTGATAACTTTTTGATAAAGTTTCATACCGGCAGTTTAAAATGACAGCAAAGAGTTTCTTATGTCCGACAAAATAATTATTTTTGACGAAAATCTTGATTTTCATGGAAATGAATTATTGTGAAGTAAATTCGTTATTTAGTGTTTTAAATAAGACAAATCTTATTTTTAACAAAGATTAATCTATTTACTTTTTTTGTACGCGTAATTGGTATTTTAATTGCGAAGCCTTTGCCTCATGATTATTGAAAAAGATTTTCCCGCCCGCCATCATAGATTCATAGATTAGTATTAATATTGTATGGGGGCCCGCCATTTGAAATAATTTGTTCAACAAAATCATTTTTGTGTTTTAAAATGTTGATTCCTTAATTTCTTATATGCACATTGTTCAAGTCTAAAACGTTTTCAGTGAATTTTAATTGGAAATATTATCTGTTTAGAACTTTGGATGTACCTATAAGATGTAAGTTTTTGGCAACATTTTATTAGTTTTGTTTCCTCGGCTACTGCATTGTTAAACGTTGAACGATATACATGCGTTAAGTAATGTTTTGGTAAAACGGAGTAAATCCTCTAACTCTGTCTTCCAAGTAAAATTTAAATTCTAAAACGGGTCTAAATTCGCGTATATATAAAAAAGTGTAAAGTTAAAGTGTTAGTGTGTAGTTTAAAGTGTTATGAGTAAAATTGACTTTGAAAATTAAAAACGCCGTCGAATGGCGTCATTTTAAAAAACCTTTATTTTTAATACAAAAGTCACAAAAAGACAAGAAGATGACCCTGTTTATATTGTCTCTGGTAAAGATAAAATGTACTTCTGAGAACGAAACCGCGTTGTTAAAAGGGTTTCCATTATCACGTTAAAAGATCAGACTAATAAACAATTCTAATTTAAATATGTCCAGACACATTTGTCTCTGTTACGAAATTTTTGAACAAAAGATAGGAATGTAAAAATGTAGAGTTTGTCGAGGTGAAGGAAACCGAGGTTCAGCCACTTCCTATATTTATATAGGTTGTAAGGGACAGCTTATCATATATTTAAATGATAGAATCTCCTCATAATTAATAAGATCAGTTACCACAACTTATTTCTGTACTAAATAGTTGCTTGTCTGCGCCGCGTAATTAACAAAATTACCAACACTTACTTACATAACAGCAATGACGTTCATTGCTGCTTTTCATGTTTTAGAAAGAATGAAAGAAAGCAAGAAAGAAAAGATGTTTATTAACGTCGTTAATTATAGGTGGACAATTTCTAAAAGTAATCTAACAAGTGAAGTATTTTAAATTAACACTATGGTGTTTCCACTGGAATTCCACAGGAAAATCATTTAGAAAGATGGTCCAAATTCAGGGTTTTAGTATTTGCTAAGCTGTCCCTTACACCCTGTATTTTCTTAATGAAAATACAACGCAGGCACGCGTTTATGTTTGTTCTACACTTCGTGGCCTCAGGGCCGGCGGGATAAGGCCAACCTTGATAACCCTTGCTAGCCTCCGCTAACCCACCGACATTCGACAATATTGACAAAAACCACAATAGGGCCCTGCCCGCCCCCGTGTTTCTCTAAAATTGTTCACCTATTAATAATTTTCAGAGTACGATTACGTATTAGGTAGCTGTTGTTTGAGGTTATTGAGTTACAATAAATACATATGGTACCGATATCATGACATTGGAACCTAGGACCAAGTATCTCTCTCTAAACAATAGTTTTTTTTAAATGCCGCGAAACCATGTTAATTTTGACTTTTTTCTTTTACTTAGTTTGATTGTTAGAAAGTATCTAACGTCTTTTGATGTATATATTACTGTGAAAGCCCGTATACTGGTCATTACTGGTCAATCTTAGGTTTCACTAATAAGTCGTAAGATTTACCGACATGAGTTGGTAAATGTAAGGATTTAAAAATATAAGGGACGTTTTTTTTAGATCTTTTACCATTACAATTTAGTACATGCTAGGTTTTACCACTGACGGCTGGTAAATATTGGTTTTGGTTAGGTTAGGTTGCGTTAGTCAGGGATAGGGTGCTAGGTCAGGTAACCTCTATTGCTTATCCTCTAGAAGCCGCTCGGGGGAAAGGCAATAAGGTCTGGGTCAGGCACCTTGGGTATCAGATAATAACTTTTCGACGGAATTCTTATTATCTGATGCGAGTAACCTGACACTGGCGCGGGATGGAATCGTTTTGGTTAGACCGTCCTACGCAGAGAGCTCTCTACGCATCTCTTTGACGAGCAGACAGTGGACGAGCGAGGAGGAGGCGAGCGGCACAAGAGTGCTGCTCGATGAGGATGGCGTGCGTGCCAAGCGCAGTTGGCACGAGCGAGGAGGGAGATCTCTCGCTGTTGACCGGAGCTTACTCCTTGGTTTACGGCGAGACATCTTCGAAGAGTCACTTTTTGTCCCCACCGAGGGGCACAGGTTTCCCTTTGAAACACTAAGGGGAATTAGGCCATAGGCCACCACGCCAGCCATGCCTTTCGAAGAAGAAAAGACTGATTTAGTGGTACAGGCCCACACCAGGATTTGAATTCACAACGGGTTACAAGTCTGACTTATCTCATTACCAACTTAGCTATAACAAGGCTACTAAGATACTTAATTTGTATGCAAGTCCACTAGAATTATGAGAAGGGATATATACACTTAAAAAAACCTTCTAAACTATTTATTACAAATCGCCACATGTCATAATTATCAGATATATATCATCGTCAAAAATAATAAATGTTACCATCCACCCGTCACACTTGCAACATTACCTCGTTGTTATGGCAACATACTATAATTTTTTGCTATGCTATTTAGGCCCGTGTTCACCAAAAATATAACCAACGGTTAAACCGCGGTTAGAAGCTAATCAGACAAAATGTCAAAAAAAATTATGAAAGTGACATTGTCAAACCTCTGGTTAAGTGCTAATCGTTGGTTAAATATTTGGTGAACACTGGCCTTATTTATCCTTCGTTTCAGTAGTTGGGATTCATACTTTTGTTGATGTTATTAAAAGGCTTTTACGTCACAGAAAATGGTTCGAAAATGTTTTTAGGAAACACGAGTATATATAGAGGTGACGTTAGTAAATTACTCTAAATTTTTATCAACTTTGACGTCAATAAGCTAAATAAGCACTTATAAATAAGCATTCGATGACTCCCCACTAAAACATGTCAGGCGTCACGTCAATGTTGAATTTATGTTGTTTCTGTACAGTGCAGTGTGAGTAGAATTGAAAGAGGAACAATGAAATTCGCATAAATTATAATTATGAATATGATATTCGAGTTTGATTTGCAAATGAGCGGCGCGTAGATGCTGGCCAAATGAGCGGTAGTTACTACCACAATGAAAGGATACTACTGATGATCAATACGTAATATCTAGATAGTTTTATATTAGTGTATGTTACTAGGTTCTTTGTTAAATTAATATTCAGTCATAATATTAATGTGGATTTATGAACTTGAAAATGCTACTGACATCTAAACGCAACAAGATCAATAGATTGAATACTCTTTATTGCACAAACAAAGTAAGTTTATTCATTTTTTAGGCCAAACTTTTAATTCTACATTTGTTTGCGTGTTAAAAGTAGCACAGAATGAATACATTCTTCTTATTCGAAATCGAAGAACATAAAAATAAAATTAAAACTGACACTGTCTTGTCAGTGAAAAAACAACATTAAGAGAGAAAAATGTCGAATTGACGAAAATAAATATTTTTATTATTGAATTATGTAATCCACAACAGCTACCTGTTCATCGACCTTCTGGATTCATTCTCAGCTATCCTATCCCAAACTGCAATAGCCATGGATTCTTTTCTCGACTTCGTCAAGAACAAAATGAAGGAAAGCCCCAATAATACAATTACTATAACAGAGGACCGTAAGTGCAATTGTACTTTTATGTTCACCTACCATTACTGTTGGGCACATTAAAATCAAATTTGGAATAAATAAATCAGCTGCTCGCTAAAATTGTATTCAGAGTAGTGATGAAAGAGACTCAGTCTTTTAAGGCTTTTTAATAAAGACTCGCCTTATTTTTGATGCCTCGCAACTGACTCAGTCTTTTAGTCATCCCCAACCCAACCTTTAGTCAAAGGACTAGTTTTTTTAGTCGAATTTTTTTAACGTAAATAACTGAGCTATTACTTAAACAGCTTAAAGAACTTAAGACTGGCAACTCATTGTCTGGGAAGTCTACAGTCGTAAGGCCTGTGTTGATAGAATGTAAAAATAAAAATTTTATCCCCTTGTCAAATTTTATCAAAATGTATTTAGTGGCTTAGGCGTGAATTATTACTTTTGGTTGATGAGTTACAAAAGATATATTGAATATCACACAAAACCGCGGTGCGAGCCCTTTTACATAAAAGAACTCGAGTCGTTTAAGTCTTTTAAGATCAGCTGGAGTCGGTTAAGTCTTCCAGTCTTTTGAAAGCAAGTCGAGTCGTTTCAGTTTTTAGTCTTTTAATAAAATAAGTCTGATTAATAAAAACTCGAGCCTTCAGTCTTAATTTTGAGAGTCGAGTGCTGTAAGAAGGAGGTGAGTATTTTAAGAAAGAAATAATAAAATTGTTTATTTGGTGTTTGAGTCAAAAAATTACAAATAAGTATCTGAATTTGCACCATCCAACATACCTTTTGGGAGCCAAAAAATGCCAACCGCAAAGAAGATGGGCCGTTTGTATGTATACTAAAATTTTTATTCCCACGGACCAGGTGTAAACTGCGCTGATTTTCAGTGGTCATGCTAATTTTATTTTATTAAAAGTCAACCAATAGAATTGACAAAATGAATTTACCTATAGGCTGGTAGTACAAATTACCCATTTCGTATCTGTAATATAATATGTCGTACTTATGAAGAGGCCTATTATATTTGGTCACCTGTCCAAAAAGTAACGTAGCTATTATCATGACCCTCTGACCGATTAATCAAATTACATTTTTTTCTCAACAAACTGGAAATCGTGTCAATACCTTCACTTGGTCCTAAATGCGTAAAATCTGAATTTGCATCATCCTAGAAGATGAATATAGATTTTAGGAGCCAAAAAACCGCCAACCGCAAAAATTTTAATTGTATCCTGTATCGAAATCCATAATTTCATGAGGAAGAGGTCTCATTGCGTATGCTAGGGTAGCAGATGTACATTTTTTTGGGGTTTTTCAAAAAAAATCTTTCTTAATATACTTGCCTATGTTACAGTAAAAAACTTTGCGCTAAGTATTGAGTATTCATTCAGCTTTCTAGGTCCCAGGGTTTTTACTGGGCGTTGGTCAGTCAGAACCTTGCAGTTTTATATGTATGGATAGAATATTCATACCTATATTTCAAAAGATATAAGTTCACAATAATAGTTTTTGTAGCACTTTGTAGTAGGTAATTTAGTTTAAGGCGCGGACCTACCGCGGCGCACGGATAGGCTACGCACGTGGGTTAAGCTTCGCTTTGCAAGAAAATGTATGTGATTGTGTCCACTGCGGCCCACGATCACGCTACGCATGAAATGAAGTTATCGATACACGCGTGACTTGCTGGAATATGTTACCCACCTAGCTCAACGCCATGCACGCTGTGCATGCGGCACACGGTTGGCACGCGGCGCACTTTAGCTGCGGTGAATATAACTCAGATTAAGGCTAAAATTAGATTTTGATCTAATCCACGTAGCTAAAATCAATTCGTGTAATGCGTGTACTGCAGTAAAAAAGTAGATCCACGTTGACAAACAAATTAATCCACGCATCTAAAATGCGCCGCGTGGCCGTGCACATCCTGCGCCGCGGTGGGTCTGCGCCCTTACTTTAAAATCAAGGAAGACCATCACTTAAAAAATTTGTCCATCTTCATTCCAATCTGAATTTGCATATTTTTTTTATTTTTCTGGTCGAAAACTTGGATTATTCATTTGGCTAACATCACAAATGATTCAGCAAAAATTAAGAGCTACCCCACTTGCGAGTCCTACTTGGTCATATATCACTGAACTGAATTTGATGTTTTAGATGTTCATTTGACGCAGAATTTAACCATCTTTAGTATTTAAAATAATGACTTTTCCTTCCGGTGCAGTGTTTTCGAGTTACAAAAAAAAATCTAAGAAAAGTGTTAAAATGTAGCGTTTTTTTGGCTCCAAAAAGCTATGCTCATCTTCT
This sequence comes from Aproaerema taeniolella, assembly GCA_949987775.1. Classification (NCBI taxonomy): domain Eukaryota; kingdom Metazoa; phylum Arthropoda; class Insecta; order Lepidoptera; family Gelechiidae; genus Aproaerema; species Aproaerema taeniolella. The sequence continues at coordinate 21,804,534 of OX465242.1, read as the reverse complement.
AAGATGGTGCAAACTCAGATTTGTATGCATGTGGGACCAGATAAAGATATGAAAATGATTTCCAGGTTGCTGGGAATAATTCCTCAAAATATATTTTTGGGATTGAATTTGACTAGCCCACTAATTCTATCTATCTATCTGTGGAGGGGACGCCCGTCAGGCACAGGCGGGTGATCACTCCACTTATTTGGGACTATTCCACCAAATTACCCATAACAGTTTTAACTCTGCACTAACAGTTCCACCTCTTTGAACGTCCCAGAAGCTTTAGCAAAGCCGAGTCAGTTTCGGCTCTGTTTCGTGCCTTCTAAGCAGCCTGGCAGTCAGTATAGACTATAATGTTCTCTTTGTTTCCAGTGATCATACTGTCTATGATTCTGACTCCCTCTGTAATAGCAAGCACTTCTGCTTGGTAAATGCTAGCGCATCTTACTAGGTGCATAGTAACTTGGCCGTCTACCTGGTTCATGATGTATATTCCCAGTCCTGATAATTTTGTTGATTCTTTCCTGGAGCAGTCAGTGTAACACACTACCTTTGGATCTTGTATGTCCAAGCTCCAGCTTTCTCTAGTTTTGTCAAAGATTACTTTTTTCCTAATAAGGTCATTATTAGAAAGTATCATTGACAATTTCTCTCCGTATTTTCCATCTAATATGATGTGTCCTTTATTTTGGCAAAGGTGGCAACTTTGTACTTTTACTAGTTCATTTCTGTTCGCTTGTATGGTGGTTTTATGCCACCAGACAATTGCTCCGTATGTTATTCTTAGAATTATGATTGCTTTGTATATCCACATCATGACATGCGGTCTGGTGCCCCAGGTTTTGCCTACAGCTCTTTTGCATTGCATGAGTGTGATTTTTGCTTTGTCACATTGTTATTTTATGTGAGTGTTGAACTTTAGAGCGTTATCAATAGTTACTCCAAGGTATCTTATTTCGTTTGATACCTCTAATTCAAGATAGGATATCTTTAGGGGTTTGAAATCTTTGTTTTTCCTAGTTTTTGAGAACAAGAGTATTTTTTTTTGGCTGGATTTGGATTCATTCCCCTGACTCTGCACCAGTCCAGAACAGTTTTGATAACCTTGTTCATAATATCTCCCATCACATTGATTACTTTTCCAGATACTAGTAATACTCCATCATCAGAGTATGCTTGCATGTATATGCGCAAATTGTTAATCTTCTTGACTAGGGGGTCCAACAGTAGACACCACATCAGCGGCGATGAGCAGCCGCCCTGTGGAAAGCCTCTCTTGGCTTTGACTTTGTGGGAGTCACCTGTGTTGTGATTGATCTTTGTTTCAGCATGTTCATTATCCAGCATGCTACTTGTTTGTCTATGCCTTCCCTATTGAGAGATTCTTCTATTGCACTGGTTGAGGCTTTGTCAAAGTGGAGGGGCCACGTCAAAGAAGTATCCTAGGGCGTGTTCTTTGTTGCTTATTGTTCTTTCAATCCTTACTATCATGTTGTGCAGCGCAGTTTCCGTAGATTTGCCTACCCTGTATGCGTGCTGATTCTTGTGTAGGGGAGTAGAGCTCAGCTCTATCCTTTGTCTTAAGTATTTGTCTATAACTTTCTCCATAGTTTTTAGTAGAAAGGAGGATAAGCTTATGCACCTGAAGGATTTGGCCTCTTGGTACGACTTTTTCCCCGGTTTCGGTATGAAAACCGCTTTAGCCATTCTACAGCTCTCTGGTATGTAGCCAGTAGCTATGCTGCTTCTAAATAGTGCGAAGATGGTATCTTTAACTTTGTCGCAGCTAATTGCACATTGCAACATCTTAGGGAAAATTTCATCAGGGCCTGCAGCCTTTTATGGTGCGAACGTTGAGATGCTCTATTCTATATTTTCGGTATACTAGTTATGTATTTAAGAATGAAAAAATATCAAAAAATAAAGTTAAAACGAGAAGAATTCAATGGATTTTTCACAAGTATCCTTTTGATTTATTTTGAGTTATTTAGATTTTTAGAATTCTAAATAGAACCTCCTACTTTTTTAAATGTCTGTCAAAAATGCGTTTGCGCCCTTATAGATGGATCCACGGCGTAGTGTTTTCGTTTTGCCAGAGCTGATGCGTGCGGATTTAATTTCTTTGGCAGGCTTTCTGTTTGTGTAATGAAATAGCTTCATTTGTGTCGAGACCATTTACTTTTTAGTTTTTTTAAAGACATACAGTGCCTTCTCTGGCAAAAAGAAAAAAATATGCCAAAAGGGCACGATAAGATGTGAATCTTTTCGGATTCAAATAAACAAATTGTCATTTTAGAACTAAATCAGATGGAATCGCTGTACAACATGGAGAAAAACAATATACGTAGGGAGGAATTACGCAAAACATTAGCACGACAGAAGCTAGCGCACGATGAGTTGCTTATTGACGACGATGAAGATGTCATTGCTGATCTTGAGAAGAGGAATAAAGTGCAAAACATCGGAGTAATTCAAGACGATTCTTTTCTTAGAGTTCAAGAAGATCCTTTTCCTATGAGTCTACCCCCTAGCGTGACGACGAAGTCGGCACCCAGTAGTGATGACGAGGATGACCATCACGGCTCAAGTTTCGTTGACTAACCTAACAACGAGTAAAACCTAAAATACATAGAAATGAGTTAAAGTGTTACACCACAATGAAATGGCCTGTATGCCAAAGTCAAACTTCAAATTGAAGTATACAACATTAATGTATACTTGAAATCTTGATAAAAATATTTTTATTTTTATTTATTTAATAAACCCTGGTGAAGAAAAACTGGAAGATCTACTGGAGAAGGATTAAGAAAGAGCCATTAGTATGTCGTGAATTGTTTCCCAAATAAGTGTAAAACTAAATAGTTATATCTATGTATAAGTGCGTAGGAAAAACATCAAAAGAGAAAAATTAAAATGGAGCTATTTTTCAAGCTTCTTAGCAAATCATCTTTGATTTTATTCGTCAGTTAGACAGATGTTAAAATGGTAAAAATTTACCACACTTCGTTTCAGAAATTAAATTGATAGAAGCAGAGCGCAATAGGATCAATAATATGGAGAACAGACCGTTACGTAAAGAACAATTACACACAATGCTAACACATCAGAACCTAGAATGCTATGACGTATACATTGATGACGATGATGATCAGATTGCTGACGTAGTCATAAAAGATGTAAAAGGTGGCGTCACAATTAGAGATGAACATTTTTGTTATAATGGTAATGATAACCTAGTGCAAAATCTAACACCCGAGGAAGACGACGATAATTAGCTCTAATTAACAGCATTAACGGCATTATTTATATAATTGAACAGTATTGAATTGGCATCATGAACCTACTCGTACAGCTAACAACGGTTTAAAATAATCATCGTCACAGTATCAATGAGAAACCGATACGAATGTTAGGTTGCAAAAAACTACCTAGCAACCATGAAATGTAAATTTTTTGCAATAATTATGAAAATAAAATAAAGGCACTTCTCAAAAAATGATTTTTTTTAAGGATCACGTGAGCAAAATATACCCAGCTGGAAGTTGTCACGATATAGTGGAAACTTGAAGGGCATAGTGGCCGGGGTCGAGCAAGGAAACTGTGGAAAGACAAGCTAGATGCTATTGATTTCGCCTGAAAGGAAAATTCGTTGGACCAAAATCGGTGGTTACAACGACGGGAGGCTTTTGCCTAGCAGTGGGTCAGAATTAACTAGCTAAAAACGCAGGCCTTCGTACGTTACGCTTTCCTATACAAGCGCATTTTCAGCGTTAGCGGTTTACCCTATCCGCTACGATGCCACGAAATCTTCTATGAGTCTCGGCTTGTTTGGTAATCCATTGAATCTCCAGATTCATTTATTTTTAGGGGGAAATACAAGAAAATGTTCTGTAAATTGGATCTACGTAGCAGCCATGCAGTCTACGTAGTTTGCCATTGCACAGTGTTTTATTATTGAAACAGATGAAGCTCTTCATTCTAAACCCTAGAGTAAAACTCCCACGTTCTTAACTAAGATAGTTTCGAAGAAATCCTGGGTAATTTTTTTTGTCCCGTATTTCTAAAAAATATGAAAAAATGGTTTTGTCTAAACTATTACAGTTGTTATATCTTTGCATTATATTTCAAAAGAGCTTATTTTTATCTAGCTTATGAGTCTTCTATGGCTGCGCTAAAGCTCTTTAAAACCGAGCAATAAGCCATTTAGTGATTTTCATTTTATTTTTTTGTGCTCATGTTATGCAATATTAAAGCATCCAATGTTCTTTAAAATCTAGCTAATTATGTAGACTACCAAAACGAAAAAATACAAGCTTTAACTCCGTGGAATCACAGAAATATAGGAGTTTTAATTTGCGGGTCAATGTCCCGCTAATTTTTGAAGACTCTTAATTTTGTTTATTTACTATTATGTTTATGTAAATTCTTGTGGTTTTTTCATATTTTTTGGAAATTCGGGAGATAAAAAAAATCCCAGGATTTCTTCTAAACTTTCTTAGTAAGAAACGTGGGAGTTTTATTCTCGCGTTTAGAATGAAGAGCTTTATCCGTTTCAACTATAATCTAGGAGGTGGTCATTCTGAGGGGAAATAAAACACTGTGAATTGATGTGAACAACATCTCATATTGTTAAACCTCGAAACTCTTAATAAATAAAATGATGAATGTTTACGAAGGATATGGGGACGAACCCCTTGAGACTTGATTTTTTCGTTCCACGTGAACAAAGTTGTGAACGGATATTTGTACGTTAAAAACATAAATTGGCGAACGCTGAATGGAAGAGAAGTAGAACGCATACGAATTGACAAGATTTGTATGAGATTCTCACGCGAATCTTGTCAATTCGTATGCGAACTGGAATTCTAACGTTTCAAAAATACGTCTCCTGGTGTTATACAAGGTGTAAGGGACAGCTTAGCAAATACTTAAACGGTGGAATCTATCCATAACAATGGTTGACTACAAGAAATTATTTTTTCCCAGAAACGTCAAGTTAAGAAGTTTTGGTTATTTACTTACTTTGACGCTTCTCAAAGGTCCGTTCCGGACCATAATGTTGAATTCCAAAAATGTTGGATTCCGAGAACGTTGAATCCACGAACGTTGAATTCCACGAATGTTGAATTACACGGATGTTGAATTCCACGAATGTTGATTCTACGAATGTTGATTCCACGGATGTTGATTCCACGAATGTTGAATTCCATGAATGTTGAATTCCATAAATGTTGAATTCCAAATAGGTCAGAAGGGACATTGATTAATTTATTAATATTATTGTATATTCCAAACATTCCTTCGGGGCATAACGTACAAAACGTAAAATGAGCACGACACTCAAAATGTACAAATTGCACAATGTACAATACGCAGAATGTACAACACGCAGAATGAGCACAACACGAAAAATGAGCAAAATGCAAAATGAACAAGAAGACCTGTGTTCACATATACTTGCATAAAACAAACCTGCTGTTGACTATTTTTTTTCTTTTTTAAGTTATTAGAATAAAAGTTATTTTATTAAAGTGTAGAATAATATAAATACTACTAGCTGTCCGCCCGCGACTTCGTTCGCGATTAAGCCGTTTTCAAGTTATAGCGTGACCAGAAGAAACAAGGATTCATTTTTATCACAGGAGGTAAGCCCATCGACGTTATTATAGGGTCTACACACTGCACACACAAATAATATCCATTGGTGCATGTCCGTGTCCAGAATTCAAATCACCTCTCGGTCTCAAGTCCGTCTCACAGTTCATCGTCACCGTGAATGAGGCCTTTCGTTTGTTACCACTTCCATTGCTCTATATTTTCGAAACATGTATTTTTTAAAAAAAACATGCTGATCTCTTTACTAAGATTACTGATGTAAATCCTCAAGCACGTAGAAACCTAGACAGAGTTGTTTATGATAATGCTCCAAAATCTACGAAATATTTAAATAGCTGCTTATCATTGTGTATCAAAATATATTATAATAATATACCCAGCGAATTGAAATTACTAAATAATAGATTATTCAAATTGAAATTATTTAAATGGATTAGTGCACAAAACTTTTATGACATCAAAGAACTGTTTGACAAAAATTTAGAGTTGCGTAGGTTTTAAATATTTTATGACATCTTATAATTTCAATTTTTATTTCATTCATTTAATTAATTTGACATTATTTTTAGAAAATGTGTAATTTTTATTTTCGTCTCAATTTTAATATCTTGATTTATATAATGACATTCGTATGCTGATTTTAAATAGAAAAACATAACTGTACTTTTTTATGACATCTATTTATAACGTGTTTTAAGCGAACAAATGATTTGATTGATTGATTGGCCTGTTTTGTACATTTTGCGTTTTGCTCATTTTGCGTATTGTGCTTATTCTGCATGTTGACATTCTGCGTATTTTTCATTGTGCGATTGGTACACTTTAAGTGTCGTGCTCATTTTGGGTTTTGTACATTATGCTCCGAAGGGGCAAATATTTAACGCACATGAATAAATATGATACATAACTAATTACACACACACATACACGCACGCATGCACGCACACACATTCACAACACATACACAACACATACACACTTTTTTAATAAAAATATTTGAAATCTTAATATGAAAATATGTTAACGGAAATGAATGTATGCGAAATTACAAACGCGAAACACCACTTTGGTTTTGTAAAGTGTTAGTCACTGAAATCATTTTTGCAGGGGCTGTTAAAAAAATCTGGTACAACATTGAAAATTCACTTAAAAAAGTAATCTTAGAATTTGTTCTAACAATCTACATCTACACCATAATATTATAAAGAAAGATTTGTATTTTTGTATATACGTAACGAATAAACTTAAAAACTACTGGACCGATTTTGATGAAATTTGGTATAAAGATAGATAAGACATTGGGAAAGAACATAGGTTTCATAATTTTCCTGAATTCCCACGGGAACAAAGTCCTGCGCGGAAAGCTATTAAGTATTAATTATACTTGGGTAACTTAGGCAGCAACCCATAATTCTAGCAAGATAGTAAGAGACAGAAGAGCAGTGCCCCCCCCGCACGACGCTCTAGTACCCAAAGAAAACTGCGTCCCTCTACCTACGACCTCCCGTTCCTGCGATCCCGTCGTAAGTACTCCGAAATAAGCTGACTTGACCGTCTGGGTAGTGTAAGTAGACTCGCGCAGGAGAGAAAGCGCTCACCTCTTCACGCGCCAAAACAGAGGTAGGCTAAGTAGCCTACCTACCTCAGGGGTGCCTCCCGCCTGATTTCCTGGGGGAGGGGCCGAGTGTGGCACCTAACCCGCGTGGATAACCAGAATATGCTACTTTTCCGGAAAGAAGCCTACCCAGTGCACATCACTCTTCTCCGCACTAGGATCCCAGCTGCGTGGTCAAAGTTCCCATAACGTCACCAGAACCAAAGATATAAGCGTCTAAAGTCGCGAGGTTTTTTTTTGTACTTTCGAAGCAGTAGCCTACCTTTACCTACCCCAAACATAAAGGTGTTGTTAGCTTTTTGCGTAGAGTTGGTGTTTTGCGTTTATGGTTTTATGCGTCTAAAGGTTCACCTTTGTATTCAACATTCGTTTCAACTTTTGTGAAATCAACATTCTCAATATTCAACATTCGTGGAATTCAACATTCGTTATTCAAAATTCGCGGAATTCAACATTCGTAGAATTCAAACATCGTGGATTCAACGTTCTCGGAATTCAACATTTTTGGAATTCAACATTATGGTCCGGAACGCAAAGGCATTCCAGGTCCCCCCGCGCTGCGCCGCTGTCAGAATGCGTTGTACATTGCTGATTTTCATGATTTTCATGTTATCATTATTTTTTATTTGAAAATGAAGTGTATTAGAATTATATATTTTATTTTAAATAAGATTTTGCTAACCTGTCCTTATACCCTGTATAGGTTGTAACTGTCAGACTTGCTGTTTTATTCTCTTCTGTTCGTGAACTCCGAACATTCAACTAATAGTACTTACTGTGCCATGGGGTCCCTCTCCGAGATAGGTGACAGGTCGCATGCGCCCCCGCGGGAAGTCCAGCAGGGGCGCAACCCCGTTTGGGGGCTCGGCCTCGGGCAGTTTGATTGAGGTGAAGAGACCTGGCGGCGGGCGCTCACGACGGCAACCGCGCTCCTCAGGGTAAGTCTATAAAAATACTTTTACTTTAGAATCTACATGTGCCCCAGCGGGCGACGTCCAAAAGAAAAATTTGGATGCCCCATGCCAGGGGGCATTCAGATCACCTCCATGTATGTTCCGCGATTTTTTGTAGTTTAGAAGTTATTACACATTTAATTAATTTTTCGAATTTTTTCATCCAGCATTTTTTTTTCTCTTTATATTTAAGATTATTTAAAAAATCTTTGTGATAGATAATTAGGGAAATATCAAATACCATTTTCATAGTTTTTGATTTGTTGTATATGTCTCCGCCCGTAAATAACTATTAAAAACATCGTAAAATTGAGGAAACAATGTTTACGGGAACGAAGTCCTGGGCGAAACGCTAGTTATAAATAGAAGTAGAATTATCGAAATCATAAAGTTCTAAAGTAGTTTTAGTTCAGGGGTTTGACAACAAACAAGTTGAACAAATATCGTCGCTAGGGTAAAAGGCTCCAAAGTCATCAAACTCAATGGTGTTTGATGAATTTTGGAGCCAAGTCATAGATTTTCCCGAAACTGAAATTAGCAACAAAGGCTTCAGCCGATTCGGGGTCTTCTTCTTCTTATCGTGTAGGTATACATGTCAGTAGGCCTCTGACATGGTTTTAACGATTGTGAGACATCCAATAGATTATAGCTTTCTAGAGCTTTTCTTACCATATGTCATGCGTTAAAAAATGTTTTATTACATAGGCAAACTACAGCAGACCCAAATAAGCGTTAGCGAGATCTCATATGAATCCATCGCCAACGGGAGTTGTTAATAGATATTTTAATAACCCTGCAACAACTTTCCTATAGCCGTTATAACTATGTTCGTTCTTAATTGAAATGTATTAATAATCAAATGAATGCGGTTACCATCGAGACTTCAATTTGAAATTCCGCGATAAGCTTAATATCGGTTTTCTGTTTTCCAGTTGGTAACATTTTGTAATAGTCTAATAGGCATACGTACGTTTTGATGAATTACCAATATTACCATTAGTCAATTAACATCAGGCAAATGCGGGCATCGATATATTGACTAGTTTTTGTTACTATACGACATTACTTGATAATGTTTGTTTAATGTAATATGTGACAGATAATTAAAAATAATTACTTTAATCTTAGAATGTAGATTATAATAGGTCTTTACCTATGAAATTGCGCCGGTTTTAATACAATATTTTTGGGAAACTGAATTTTACATAGTAACGTTTTTGGATTTCTCTCGGAAATACGAAACCCAAATTTAAGAAAATGTTGTGGGATGGTTTGTACAACATTAAGTTAATTTTAATCATACTTAGTTTATTGAAAGTTGTAATTGTGACAAATGTAATAGATAAAACGCGCTATGTTTGAGCTTCGTTTTCAGTAAATAAATCCAAAGTACCGATTTATTAATTTTACTCAAAATCTCCTTTGCATGACCACAAGGTTTTAAATAAAATACCATTTTAGTAACAGCTTTTCAATGAAATAAATTATGATGAAATAAAGGTTGAGAAAAAATCGGCAATTTCATAGGTAAGACCTACTATTAGGGACGTATTTTTACGAATTTGGTGTAGTTGACTGGTGCTTTATCAGAACTAGGCTTTTGTGTTCGATATTAGAATAGAAATTGTATCCAAAATCAAAGCCCTGCACAAACCCTCCACTAATCCAAATTAGTGACGCTCAAACTTATAGATGTAACCAAATATTTAAATGCGTCTAAGAATATCGAAGAATAACTTTTAAAATTTAAATTTTTCTCCCAAAGTAGATTGTCAAGCAATGAGGTAAGCAAGTATATTAACTTTTATATTTTCTAAGTGGTTATACTATAGAAACACAATCTCACGGGAAGCGACAAAGTAATTTCTTATCCGGCATCACACGGAAATAGCGTATCAGATATTGATTAGTTTTTGTTGTGGTATAACGTTAATAATACCCGACAGCACATTTTATACGTGTCAGTAAATAACCAGGTCCTGCTTTAATTACTATTCCCCCTACCAAGACTGTGCTCGTATAATTTATACTGCTTACAATATGAGTTATCGTAGGCATTAGGTGTTGGTATGCGAGAATTGCTTCCCCTTTAGTTTCCCTTTTAACAAAAATAATGTTTTTGTTTATCTGGCGCCTCAGCCGCACGTACATGTCATGTTCTTTAAGAAACTGCAAATAGTAAAGCTCGCCCGCTTATTGTAACTAACTCGTATATATTACTAACGTCCTGCTCCACGGCTTTTCTCATGTTTTAATAAAATAACATAAAATATGAGTGAATTGTATTGGCTGACTTTAAATTAGCTATAGAAAATTAAGGATGTGAATTAGCCCATGAAACTAAACAACTCCTCGAAGAACGTAACTTTCCTCGTAAAATAAAAAAAATCGTTTCTCCATACAACTTTTGCAATCACCTGATTTGACCAAAATGGCGAGAACCAGCTGTGTACTAAACGAGAGAGTATAAAAAATCCCAAAAATGTTAAATTTTAAAAAAGCGGATAAGACCAGATGGCTGCCAAAATTCAAACGAAGAATACGTTTTGTTTCACGCAATGTTTTTAACCAAAAAAAGTGTGAAAATTTCGTGGTTTCCCTAGTACTTTACCCAAAATTAGCACAAGTCTTTCGAAGCTGCAAACTTGGATATACGATACTGGTAGTGGTACTTACAACATATAAAAAAACCAGAACTAGCCGTGCGAATTTAATATTCGATATGACTGGCGTATTGTAAAGTAAACTTATATTTTTTTAAGAATTTCATGTAATATTCTCTTAGGGAAAGTTTTCGGGATCGTTTTCTCATTAGCTCAGTCTGTGGGGAAATGCAAAGGCCTTTGCATTGCAAAAGGTGGCGTAGAAAATATTTTGACACAATATTGTTTAGGTTTGGCAGGTTAATAAAAATCCAAGTTTGTCTTCTTTGAACCCTTCATAGACACTTTTGTGATTTAGTAAACAATTGAGAAGTTATTTAAAATATACCTAATTTTGGCACCTTTAATTCAAGATGGCGGCTAACGCCTGGGTCCTTCAAGGTCGAGAACTTGGATTTTTATTAACCTGCCATACCTAAACAATATTGTGTCAAAACATTTTCTACGCTACCTTTTGCAATGCAAAACTACCTACAGACTGAGCTACGTCACAATGTACCATTTTTTGTTATTTTTAAAAGTTACTTTTATTTTATAACCCTTGACCACAATCTAGCTCAGGGGCGTAGATGTAATCGAGAATGTAGCAAGCTCACCCAGAAGATGTCTATTCACGTATTTAGTAGTTTTTTTTTAACTCTACCAGTTGAAAAAAATATTAAAATTGCTAATTTCAATTCCACAATCACTTATTACGTGACAATGTACATACGCATTATATGTGCCTTAGACATGGATAATGATATTTCGGCCAATTCTTGACTTGTCGCCTTGTTAGCTTTGAAAAATATTGTAGAGGCTAAAACAACTGAAATGCCTTTTAAGTCACAGTAACTTTTTTTTTGTTAAATTCATTCATGGCATTTTACTTTAATTTAAAAACCTGTAAACCGACTGAAATGAAAATTAAAGCAGTAAAACTGATAATTCATGACAATTTTGTTGTAAAGAATACTCTATATTGTGCATAAATTGAGTAATTTTTATCCATTAAGCAATAATACCAAAATTAAAAAAATTTAACCACCCCTAACATTCGATTGCTTATAACTTTTAAACAGCTAAACCAATTTTGTTTAAATATAGCTAAGAACCGTCTCGATTAGCTGACGTCTTTTAAACAAATAAACTGCATCGAAATCGGTCCATTCATTTAGGAGCTACGATGCTACAGACACACACAGATGCACACGTCAAACTTATAACACCCCTCTTTTTTGTCGGGGCTTAAAAATGAAAATATAAATAATGTTTATGTTGGTTCTATATAAAATTGCACTAGATCAAAGCGACACTAAATGGGTTTGCTCTCACCGGAAGCTTCAAATTGTTAAAAGCAACGTTGGATAGTTGAATGCACAAAATGAAATATAGCTTTCTAGGTACGTGTAGTATCCACTTGTAAAAATATGGACTTTATAATTATAGAAGGCGGTTGGTCTCTAGTAGCATTTAAATTGTCATTCATATCAAAAGAAAAGTATTATCATGAAGGGTTATTCCTTAGTTTAAATTAGTAATAAACTTGGACACTTGAAATTTATTCAGCACAGTTGTTCAGGTTTGTTCTGGATTAGACATACATATAATTTATTGAAAACTTGAATTGTCTACTGACTCCTGTAACCACCCTTCCTGGGATCGCCCGTGAACACCGACCTACGTTCGAAGATTTTTGAAGCAGACGTTGACCTATGGGCTGGGCGGGCACGTCAGCCCAATATAAGAATCGTCACGCATTGGGTGTCACATGATGTAATAGTCGAAGTGGATCCAGAAAAAATGGCGTGGCGTGGCGTGACTATCGCGTTGCTTTAAAACTCAACTGGCTGGATCTGGCACAAGACCGAGCAGTGAAAGAACGAGGGAGAGGCTTTTGTCCAGTAATGAGATTTCGTAGGCTAGAGAAAAAAGTATGACTCATGTAAGTAACAAAAAACAAAGTAATTTATATTCCTTTTTTAGTCGGCTGTGAAGGAACGATTTGTGAAGTGTTAACATCGGTTTGTGACACCCACCACGGTAATAATAACATAAAGCGATAAATGTTAATATTTGTGACTATATTTGGATCTTGTTGGATATTTTGTAACTCAGCCACGTATAAACCGATGAACGGTTTTCAATGAGATGTGACACACAAATATGGTCAAATGGATTTCTGATAAAATAAGTCCAACGCGAATAATGTTGTGGGCGGAAAGCTAGTAAATAATAAATTTCACTTGGCACGTGTAATGGGACTTTGGAGATTTTCCGTCTTTTTCTTCATAAAGAAAGATAATAAAATGTTTTTAACAAAAAATTGACCCGCCTTCAAAAAGGTGAAATAATTTTTAAAACTATGTTCACGAGTAAGTAGTGGTTACGGGTAAAACAGTAAATAGGTGAATTAATAGCGGAATATGGTAAATAGAGAGGAATTTTTTTTGACGTCGGCGCCGAACAATTACTCGCATGGCATAACTATCTTAGTTATTATACTGCCAAAAAAGCTCGTGCAAATACTTTTTTCATTAAACTAGGACCTGTTTAAACCGTCGGGCACCGACGTCAATAAAAATTCCTCTCTATTTACCATATTCCGCTATGAATTCACCTATTTACTGTTGTACCTGTAACCACTACTTAATCGTGAACATAGTTTAAAAAAATTATTTCACCCTTTTTGAAGGGGGGTAAATTTTTTGTTAAAAATATTTTATTTTATTCTTTTTAGAGGTTATCATTTATCATTCATTATAACTCCCTCTTAGATTTATTATAAAGCACTAAATCACTCGAGATTAAAGAGCGATATAGTGATTAATTACTTTCACCCCACGGAAAGATATGAGGTGGTGATATTCATAACCAGTCGCAAGATGGCAAGAAAGATACGTGGTAGTACAACTCTCAATCCGATCGTCAGATGGCATAAAAGATGTGTGATGGTAATATACTCTACCGGTCACTAAACGGTAGAGCCCCAGGAGACAAAGGAGCCCCAAAAAACAACTAAAAAGTCTCGAGGAACAACTTCGTTTTTGCTTCGTTTACATTGATGACCTATTATCATCCACATATATGACCGCAAATTTCAGTTTTTATTTTTTATTTTTGACCTAAACTACTGAAGTGTTTCGATAAAAATTTTATGGGACAAATCTGGAAGTAGATGCTTCCGAACTAAAAAAAATTGTTTGAAATCGGTCTACAAATGACGGAGTTTTGAGGCAACAAACATAAAAAATAAAAATACATCCGAATTGAGAATCTCCTCCTTTTTTTAAAGTCTTTTAAAAAATGCAAAAGGGCTGACGCTCTGAAAGACAGGGTACTAGTATCTAAGCAGTAAAATAAAAAAATATTATTTACTGAACTAATTTATTTGTAATTTTTTAAAACATATGGTTATATTAGTTATAGATCTTGTAAAATAATTAAATAAAAAGTTGGAAAATAAATAAAATAGACTTCATATATTTTAAAATAGTACGATAATTTAAAAATACATTCGAGGGTATCCTCGGCAGAAGTGCTCAGTTATCATTTCAATGGTATCGCTATAACATCAAATCATTTGGAATTAGAAATCATTTGCAATTTTCTCAAGGAAGTTAACTAGGCGCTGAAGGGGTCGCGTCGCTTTTAGCTTCTAGAAGCATTTAAATATTCATCTGTAGCCCGTAACAATTAACAACAAAGCGGCGTAACAATTAAAACGTCAATAAATTACCGGCTCAACAGCGGGGGCTTATTTTTAAGCCTTACAAAGCCGTACTAAAACATTTACAAAACACAGGGTCTGTAAGTCTCTTTACTTGTAACACCGTCCTATACTCATTTATCATTTTACAAACGGCCACATAATACCCCTAATGAGTAAAATTCAAGCGTACCTTGGGCAATTCCGTTAATATCATCACAAGCCCAACCTTCCCTTGCAAATTCGTAGGTATACTATTAGACCCCGGGCCAGGTTATTATTTTAGTCAATCATTTCCTCTCGGACGACAACTTGTAAGATGCTTCAGATAGATTTATCATGAAGCTCTATTATCATGCTATTTATCATGCTGCGGATCGGTGGGTTAAACAACGGTAGCCTCCCAATCACGTTGAAAAAAAAATTCAGTCATTTCCTTCCGTTTAAAAATTCTTCATATTATAGCTAATCCAATATCTTAAACAAAAAAAAACGTCTGCCGACTGTAGGGTGGTGGAAAATTCCTCTGCTGGTCACACGAACATGTAATTTGTTTTGTTTTTTTTTTCATTCAATTCCTCTCAACTGAAAATTTATCAGATGACAGTTTATATGATATTGTGAGAAAATAAACTCGTCTGCTGGGTGTATCTCGGTGGGAAGATCGTCTGCTGAAGGGTGTAACGCATATGAAAATTAAATAGCTCTCAATATCACGACCTGAACAGATCAAATGGCCTCCATTCCATCGACACACAAGTTACAGAATCGGGGCCCAGCAGACGCATTTTCCACCAGTCGGCAGACGTTTTTTTGAAGATAACGTTTGTCGTTTTGAAGATTCGTTTTTTTTTTTGGATTAGCTATAATATGACGAATTTTCAAACGGGAGGAAATGAGATAATTTTTTTTTTTTCAACGTGATTGGGAGGCTACCGTTGCTTAACCCATCCACCGAGCCATAGCAGACGTAATACGAGCTTCATAATAAATCTATTTGAAGCATTTTACAAGTTATCGCCCGAGAGGAAATTGGTCATGATAATCTGTTCATGGCTCGTGTACCATATAGTTTGTTGGTATTCCAAATCAACATTCTGATACTTATTGGTACAGAAGTGACTGAATAACTGCCTCATAAATTAATTATGTCCGTTTTAGAATGAACGGACCATTTTGATTAAATTCATCATGTTTCATAATGAGAGAGTCAAAGTTTGGAGATAGGTAAAATTAATTTTGGCTACCGTAGCAATCATAACATAACTATGTATATAGCTTGTGTTTGTTTGATTTGTTTTGTAGTTATTTTGTTTTTAACCTGCAAAATAATTTGTTTCATAAATAGTTCCAAAATATTAAGTTTAAGAACTGGCGGTCTCGCGACTTTTGAGTTCTATTAATTATTAACGCTAAAGTTCCGACTCTTCTTCAAAGCAACGTTTTAGTAACTTTATGTGTAACGAGGCAAGCTCCCAAAAAAGGCAGCATTTCAAGTGCTTCGGGCTAATAACGCCGCAGTGCGGGGTGCGAGAGGGAAAGAGACGAAAGAAGCAGGCAAAAAGGCATGTTACTGCATTACCGAATTTATGAGTAAATCGACTCAGCCGGTACAATGGGAACAAACCTATTATCTAATTCAGCTGTGATGACCCGGCATACGAAGACGTACGGACATTGCATTTGGCTTCAAAGGGTGGCGGAATGTTACGAAAGCATACGCTACGATTTCTTTCTAAACTGTGAAAATACAGTTTAGAAAGAAATCAGTATGAAGACACATATTATAATTGTTCCTTGCTTTAGAATAATTTTAAACGACAATTTTAAGCTTTAGAATAATTGGAACTGAGTGTTCCAGAAAACGGGGAGCGACGTCGGAAAACTAAGATAAAATGATGCATAAAACAGGAAAGAGGCCAGCTGCGCGACATACTTTTCTTCTTTGTAAATATTTAAGTAACTTATGAATCGAAATGCCCTCACTCTTCCTAAAAATTTCAAAACTGCATAGTGAGTCTGAATGGACTTTGTAACTTTTGTGTTTTAAAAAAAAATTATATTTAGTAAATAAATAAAAAAAAATTGTTCCCTTTTCAAAGCAACTTTCTGGCGCAGAAGTGAGATTTGACAAATGCATGTACTTGTTAAAGTTTAAATGGAGAGTTCCGTAAAATTTTGTAAAGTTTAAACTATATGAATAAATTTCTTGTATGTAAACAAACGTGAATGTGACTTTGTGAAATTTAGCTTCATCTTGTATTGTTCTAATGTTCAATGAATTCTAAAGTATAATATAGACGTATGTTTTTGTGTGATTCGTGTTTAGGAGCAATTTCGGACAATTTTAATTCCGATTCAACGTTAAGTTGATCGCTGTATTTTTGTCATGATTGCCAGTTATCTAGCCGTCATCAGGTAATATTTTTCGCGAGCCCCCTTCAATCAAACGGCGAACCCCACTTTAGTCTGTCAATATATTTTTTAATGATAGTTTTTTTGTCAAGTTAATAAACGCCACACACTTTAAAGACTCACACTAGGGAATCTGTGTTCCTTTCAATTTCAAAGAGAAATTGTTTAGATAGTTCATTAGCAACCGAACATCTTGACCCCAATTACTGATTTTGTTCAGACATTAGTTGGTAAATTCTGCAACTGTACAACGCTTTGAAGGAATTATTACCTTAAAGTACACTTTCCCTGTAGACGGTAGTCAAGTATACTTTGAACTTTGCACATGTGAAGCAGTTCTCATGAAACGCGCTATTTTGTTTTTGAGTTTGGTTTAGCATTTTTTTAAGAGTACTTTAATAAGTGGAATCCTGTTACAACGTTGAAGCATTTTGTTGAAGTATCCAGCGTATACTGTTTCTAATTAAATGATACGTATTCTTTCATCTTAGAATCCCCTTTTCAACCGACTTCAAAAGAGGAGGTTCTCAATTCGAGTGTATATTTTTTTGTATGTATGTTACGCGATATCTCCGCCAAATGTCAGCCGATTTTCAAAATTCTTCTTTTGTTCGAAAGAGTATGAAGTGGTTCCATATACATTTTATTGAAAATGATTTAGCGCTTAAAAAAAAAGGAAAACTGAGGAAATAAAACCATATTGTTTCAAAAGTTGTAGGATTGTATAGGGGTAGCTCCCGTTAATGTTTTTGGAACTTCATAATCCTTTTTTTACACTATAGTTATCTACTTTGTGCGAACTATTGTTGGGATTGAAGTCGATGACTCAAACGTTTTTAACGTGGAAAATTATGAATCACTTAATTTGTGCTAAGTCGTCACTTAAGTTACAAATAAATAATTTTTTTTTTGAAAAAGCAATTTAACATAAAAAAATATATTTAGTGACAAAAACCATTCTCCGTAATAGGTAATAAAAACTTTTAGCGGCCCTGGGATCTTCGTCTATTAGCAACACCAACACGCAACACGCTTAAATGAAAAAAGCAGTTTGATATTTATTTAATAGAAAATTAAAGCTTGTGATACAAAAAGAGTAACTTTGTGGGACAGAGTACGAAAACCACGAAGTCTGTGTGAGTTGGTGTAAAATAGTTTAGTTTATAATAATAAGTTTGCTCTCGCTCTTTCGTGAATATTTTAAACGTCCGCCGAGAGAGATGGGGTAACTTATTGCCTTGCCCAAGATATACGGCAGTGTGCTAATGTGTAGGAAAGAAATGAAAAAAAAAGTTAGTAATTTTTTTTTTCTTTGAGACTTCGGCTCTTTATTTTTACCATTATTGAGGAAACCCGAATTCCCAGAGAGAAAATAAACCATGTATGTTTTATAAAATAAATCTTTCGGTCTCGTGGCACCCTAAGTATTTGATGCTCTGCCTGCCTTGATAGAAAATACACAAAAGTGTAAATAATTCGACTTGTTCACTTGACAAATACTCGTTAATTGATATTTTGCATTACCAATAGAATATTGGAATTGTCATTTTATTTTGTTTGCTTACTTACTGAAATGCACGCGCTAACTTTTCCATTGCATTGTTAGCATTCTTCCGCTATTTGTGTTTAATTTACTAAGAAATTTAATAACGTAAAGCGCTATAACAATGGATGGAATTTTTGTTCTGTTTTGTAGATATTTTCAATTCAGTTGCTCGCCAGGGCATTTCAAAGGCTAGCATGGCGTTGAAGGTATGCTTTTTCATTCTTTTGAAGTTATGCATTTTTCAACTCACACAGGGCCATCTAAACCAAAATTCAAATTCAAAATTGCTTTATTTCATAAAACATTCAGGATATTATCTATCTATCTATCTATATCTTCTATACATATTATAAAGAGGAAATATTTGATTGTTGGTTTGCATTGAATAGGTTCCGAAACTACTGGACTGATTTGAAAAATTCTTTCACCATTAGAAAGATACATTATCCCCGATGGAAATAGGCTACATAATTTACCCGAATCCCCACGGGAACGAAGTCCCGGGCTGAATGCTAGTTTAAAATAAGTCAAAGTCACATTAAATTCATACAAACATATTCGTTAATTTAGGAAATTTAACATTAAAGGATTTAATTACTACATACAATATACATATTCGTTACTTTGACACTACTGACTCTACGCCTATTTGCAAAGGTGCAGTCTTCCCCAGAAAAGAATAGGCAAGAAATTCTGAGGGTGCTCTGTTTTAATTTTAACTATTTTCTAATTTTAAATCTGAAATAACTAGAGCTGAGCAGTTTATTCCCTATTTAAATGACCTTGTGTCCTTGTGTTGTTTAGGTAATGGATGCTAGAGGTAGATAACAGATATACGTTTTTGTTTTTATGAATCGCCCAGACCCCTCAAATACTTGAAACATAATTTACAGCACCGTATGCAAGATTATTCATTAACAACTGATCAGGCTAGTAATATTGTAATGTAAGACTATTTTTGTTAGCCGATGTTACCCCACTTCTCAGCAAAGCACCCCCTCGTCCTTCTAAATACTTAGCGGCGATATAATTGGAACAAAATAATTTGAAAACCTTAGGTTTCTGAGGCCATTTAGTATTAAAGTACACAACTACGCTCACGTTTAAAATCCCTATCAGGGTCAGCAGAGCATCAGTGGTTTTAAAACCACTTATAAGATGAAACATGGTGTAAGTGGTGAGAGGTTGTCAGCCTTTCGCCCACAATACAGCAAAACCCTCACGTCCCACTTACTGATTTCTACAGTATGCCTGGGATGAGCAGGCAGCTGGCCCATTCGATGTTTTTATTTTAATCCCAGTCTAGCATGTAAGGTAATGTTCCAAAAATGGCCGCCCAGGTACTAAGAGCGGCTGAGTTCTGCTCCGAACAGGTCAAATCAGGGATAAAACTAATATTCATGGAAATCAGACGAAATTAGATATTTTTTTGTCCCTAAAATACTTGCAAGTAAACATCGAAAAGTGTTTTTTTGTGGTAAGCCTTTTAGGCCCAAACCCCCCCCTTCCACTGCCTCTTGGTGAACTATTTATTTATCATCAATGAGATTTTATTTCTGTTATGAGCTTACAAAGATAACGTTTCTCCTTTTACAAAGCTTTACAATTATTGCGGAAAAAGAAACAAAATAAATAATATTACTACTAAGAATTAAAAGTTAAATATAAGTTGTCAAGTGGGTACAAGCACTAATTGAGTTGGCTACTCCGAACAACCGGCTTTGAGGTAAAAGCGAATGTCTTAATAATATTTAGCGTACCAACCCACTTATCTGAGCAACTTTCCCCAAGTAACGAGGTCAAAATCAGCGGAGGCAGTCTAATCGTAAGTAGATGAATTTTTTGAGAGTATCTTATGGGTTCTTTAGTCTCGTCTACCGCATCCTATATTAGAAAAATAAAAGTGGCACTTCAGATTTTTCTATAGAGGGTGCAAGGGACACGGCTTAGCAGAAGTTGAAACAATGAATTCAGACCATCGTTCTGAATTATTTTTTAATGGAATTTTCCTCCGGAAAATTTTCAAAATTGACTATGTTGTTTAATATTTTCTGCTTAAAAAATACATTAATTTTTCGAATACAATATATTTTTTCAATAATAAAAAGCAATAGCAACAGCGTAATACACGAAAACCTACAATGTACAACGCACTTGAATAACGATGCGGCGCGGGGTGCTTGCGCGCGGGGCGCGGTTTTGCGGTACATTGCGAAGCGCGAAAATGGGTGAATAACGATAACTCCTTAACTTGGTAGATTCCACTATTTTAGTATTTGCTAAGCTGTCCCTTACATCCTATATACATTGAATGAAATATGCATATGTAGCTTTAATTTGTATGCAATGTAACCACACCGTGTAGATAATTATATCATCATACGAGCTTATCGTTATAATTACCGTTCATTCTTACTAATATTATAAATGTGAAAGTAGCCATGTTTGTTACGCTTTCACGCAAAAACTACTCAACCGATCATCATAAAACTTTGTACATTTATTCTCAAAGGTACTAGAAGTAAAATAGGATATACTTTTTATAAAAAAAAGTGAGGGCACGCGGGCGGAGCCGCGGGCGGAAAGCTAGTATGTTCATAAATTCGGTATAATAAATATGGAAGAAAAATAAAGTAATTGACTACAAACATTGATAGATTAACTAATTGACCACAAGAAACGACGCGTATTAGATTATTACGCAAGTAAATAACCTAATCCCTGAAAGTAGCAGATAATTAGAGCCATATTAGAGCAAAACGTAAGAACGCACGAAGGCAAAAACTAAAATGATATCTTCTCATTTTTCTTATGGACTATCTTTTCCATCTCCGAAATCACGGCCGCAAAAAGGTTCCGGTAACAAAAGGCACTGGGGTGGAGGTAATCCTTGAGTGGGCAGCGAGCATACGTCGTTTGAGCTAGCTCCCGGTGTCATTATAAAATACGGGCACAGGGACGTACTTAGTGTGCCAAGAGGTGGGCAATTAGCGTAACCTTTTCACTGCCGAACACGATCATGGCATATCACAACAATGTGAAGAATAAAACAAGCCTTGGTTTTATTGGAACCTCTTTTCTCTATCGTTATTTTGTTTCGGGGCTTACAAACTTGATTTAATCCGTATTCAGGCGATCAAAAAGTTAAAAATTTAAAACATTTTAATTGAGAAATAGTAACATGTTCATCAAAAAATTGGAACATATCTGGTACTTCGGAACTTCGACGTCAATAGTTAGATATCTTTCTCTCGCACTGTAAAAAAATATCCGAATAGCACTAAAATATTCTGACTGTAGACTTTGACCTATTATTATTTTGCATATCTAGGGGGGTCAATGGCAGCATTTAACCTAACTACGTCCATGAACGGGCCGCAGCGTGGATCCACTTTGAGAAATGGAGGGCGGACTTTAGAACACCTGAGCCCCAAACTCGAAGCTACCAACACTGTTTTCCATTGTTTATTTTTGTATGTATGAAGAGACGCTTTGAGAGAGATAAAATTCTGCATATTTGTTTATCGTTCCAAGACTCCCCTCTGCGGGTTTGCATAAAATGTTTAGCAAAGTGATTTTAAGTTGTTGTTGTGTGTGTGTTTGTGTCGTTTTCTATTTCATTTTAGAGGATTTTATAGAAGTTACGTAAGCAAATTTTCAAAAGACGCATTTTAATCGGAAATATAACCAAATACAACCTTTTCTTCATATAATCAGACCATGTAATGTTATATTTAAAAAACGTCTAAGTAAATAAATAAATGTTACACACTCAAAGGCCCACATTAAGGTTTTCCCTTGTGTCGTGGGCCCCTCGGAACACACATAAAGACAAACACAAACACCCATGACCCGAGAACAAATATCTGCTTTTTACACAAATATTTCTCCCGACTGGGAATCAAACCCAGGACCGTCGGTCAAAATACCACTCGACCAAACCGGTCGCCGTATATTGTGTAAGATTTTCGCGGTTACTTTCATTAGTGTTAAACATATTATAACGGGTCATCCGTGATCATAGTAAGCAACAGCACCGAAATATTGGATACTCATTTTTAGGGTTCCGTACCCAAAGGGAAAAAACGGGACTCTATTACTAAGGCTCCGCTGTCCGTCCATCCGTCCGTCTGTCCGTCCGTCTGTCACCAGGCTGTATCTCATGAACCGTAACAGTTAGACAGTTGATATTTTCGCAAATGATGTATTTTTATGTGCCCTATAACAACAAATACTAAAAACCAGAATAAAATAAATATTTAAGGGGGCTCCCATACAAAAAACGTGATTTTTTTTGCTCGTTTTTACAGAAAGTCTGTCTGAGGCTGTATCTCATGAACCGTGTTAGTTAGACAGTTGACATTTTCACAGATGATTTATTTCTATAGTCTTATAACAATAAGTACTAAAAACCAAAATAAAATAAATATTTAAGGGGGCTTCCAGACAAAAAACGTATACTTTTTTGCTCGTTTTTATAGGTTAGACTGTCCGAGGTTATATCTCATGAACCGTGATAGTTAGACAGTTGAAATTTTCACAGATGATGTATTTTGGTTTTTGCTATAACAACAAAAAAATAGAATACTTAAGTTAAATATTTAAGGGAGCTCTCATAAAACAAACGTGATTTTTTTGCCGTTTTTATAGAGATAATGGTTTTTATAGAGTCCGACTCGCACTTGGCCGGTTTTATAAGTAATGGTACGGAACCCTTCGTGCGCGAATCCAACTCGCACTTTTCCGTTTTATTAAAATATCTCAGGTTGGGGTTTCGTAGCTTTTAACTACGACTCCGTAGCTCCTGACTACGGTTTCCTATAGTAGCAATATTTGGCTTGGCGTTTTCAACCCGGTGGCGTAGCAAACTTTATCTGTATAAGTATTCACATATTTTTTTCCAGCCGCGAGGTGCAACTTGTAGCAACGGAAACTTTTACGTTGCCTTAATGTGCCCAATACGAAACACCTTACATAACTAATCTTAGTACAGCATTAACAGTATGTCAATAGTTTGCCACTAAAGAAGCTTTTATGACACTTTATGCTATCAAAACTTTCGGTTAAGTAGCTCGTAGAAAGTTCATGTAGGCTCCGTAGCAATTTTCCGAGTAGCAAGCAAGTTCATGTTCTACGTGATAAAATATCATGTTCCTGCACATATATCTCAAAATATAAATCTGACAATCGTAAACTGACTATTTCTAGTCCCAACTCATATTTCGGTGGTCTTTGCCCAGCAGTGGGACAGAAAAGGCTAACTACAAAAATCATTAATAAAATAATAACAAATCGTTTAGACATAAGAGGTTGCGGTTATTCGGTTAACACATTGTTAAAGCATAATGTTATGTTATTGTATAAATCCAATTAGTAAGTCTTTGTGTAGGATATAGAGTAATGTAATATCGTGTCACCAATGAAATTGAAATGGATGATCGTCTTTGGATGTTACCCAACGATCCAACGGCGATCAGGAATTAATTGACACATGTAATAGCAATTACGGATATATGAATATAAATCAAAAGCGATGTAATTTATACAATAATTGTAGGAAAGCTAGTAATTAATATATTCTAGTGGTAAAACAATAGTAGTATTGAACAATGGTAAGATTATATACGTATATATATATATATATATATATCAACTTTGTGCCCAAAGTGATATTATATATATATATATATATATATATATATATATGCGTATAAATATTATACGTATGTGTCTTATGTGTGTATGTACACGAGGTAGCCAGACTATGAATGTTGACCAACTCTACTTTGTATTAGTGACGATTCTTATAGTGCAGTTATACAGGGTGGCCCGCACAAAGTAGATAACAAGTGTCAAAAAAGGAATAAATAAAGTTCTAATAGTTTCAAGATTGTGTAGGGGTAAGTCCTCTGGAAGAAGTTTCCTAACTACAATCTATCTGCCAACTAAATTTTAGTTGTATAAGTCAAGTAGTTTTTGAGGTACAGACTATTTGGTACCTACTTGCCAAATTTTAATCTTTATTAGTCAGTAGATTCGATATTTCATGATACACGTTCGTTTTTATCCTTCTGTCACAAACTTTGGATATGGTGTAACTTGAAAAGTGTACATTTTTCAGAATTTGTGTGTAAAACAAAGTTGTAAAAAGTTAAATGTACTTTAATTTATATTTAAATAATAGTTTAGTCGCTAAGGCATACCGTTTTCAAGCAATGAGCAAAAAACTGAAAAAAGGGACCTTTATTCCTGCCCCAGGCACCTATAATCGACAAGAGTTTCTTAAGTGACATTCAGGGGAGCTACCCGCACACCCCTACATAATCCTGCAACTTTAAACTTCATAATTTATTTCCTCAATTTTTCTATTTTTCGCGGACTACAATGCCTATTAGCAGATAACCAAAAACGAAAATGTCATTCCTTTATTTAGATGATGTTTTGGTTTGTAAGTATTTTTGGTTTTTGATGATTTTTTTAAAAGCGCTGTATCATTTTTGTTAAAATTTAAATGGGACCACTTCAGGAGTATCCTCTTTCGAAAAAAAAAGAATTTTGTGAAATCGGCCAACAGTTGGCGGAGTTATCGCGTAACAAACATACAAAAAAAACATAGTCGAATTAAGAACCTCCTCCTTTTTAAAGTCGGTTGCAAATGAATTACTAGCGTGACCACGGGCGTTAATTGAACGCATTTCAAGCTAAACACCTGATTGGAAACATTTTTTTTTTAATGTATTTAATATATACTTATCAAGTAGTTTGGTTGTTAACCGTTATGCATACTCTGCTTGGGGCGTTCAATGTAATTACTTAACATGGTATTTTTAGATCTAGTGTTTTACCTTGTAAAAGTAGTTTGGAATTATTACTTCCCTGAGCCAAAACCCTATTCACGCCTCTAAGAACCCGGTCCAAAGCGTTCCTTTTCAATACTCTGCTGAAAAATCTACGAGAATCTATATGAAAATATACCATACGACACTTATAATAGGGGAGCAGGTGGTATGCGATCTGAATGAAATTTAATCTTGTAAGTACCTACGGAACCTATATTAGGTTCTATTCGTATTCTATGAATGTGTAGGTTTATTCGTATAAATAATGAAAATACCTACGTATTGCACGTTTTGTGACATAAGTGAAAAGGTAAATTGTAAACGAGCGTATCTCGCCACTGAAGTAAACGTTTGAGGAGTAGATTCATAGTAGATATAAGAATAATAATATACTTACTTGTTTGTAAATAAGTAAATTTAAAATAAACCCTTAGAATATTTCCGGCTAAGTTTACGTTTAGAAAGTTACGGACCAATCAATGCGGTGTCATATTGAAATTGTTAATCTTATTGAGCTCGAAAGGGGTGGCCAAACATATGGAGGGAACCGGCTCCTGTAAGTAATTTAACAATAAAGTTTGTGAGTTTATCGGCGTGCGCCACGAACAAAGGGACTCGGTTTACCAAAGTCCTGTGGGTATCGACTTAATAATCTCGTTCGGAAGTAAATAGCTTTGCGAAATACTTCGTTATTTGTGTAGGAAATTGTTTTTTTATACAGATTTGTAAGTAAAGTTTGTAAGTACTTTTTTCACCAGTTACAAAAGTTTTTCATTAGTTTAGCACATTGGTCACTATAAAGTGAACTGTAAAGTGAACTTTAAGAGCAAGTTTCAAAAACCAGGCCTTAAATTTGGATAGGTAAATCAGGCATTTTTAAGTTCGGTTAGGTTAGATTGCATTAGTATTATAATTATCTATTTTTCATTTCAAAAATATTTTCTCTTGAGTTTTTTATAGACTGAGATCCCAGGGCCGCCAGACCTTACTTAGGGTAAGGTTGCCTTAGGGTAAGGTTAGTCGTACCAGCAGCGCTTAAGTCGTACCACCATCATGTCTCATGTCACATGGTACTACTCAGTTGCACGGATAAACTACAACAACCGACGGTTTGCCGTATTTCGCGATCGAAAAATAATGAAAAAGTAAGTTTTTTTGCACAGTTTTCACTAATATTTGTATGTTATTCGTAAGCAATTTCACATAATATTATGATGAAATAGTTTTTTTTTTCATTCCTGTTTGTTTTTGTTGTGTTTTTTGATTAATAGCAAGGTCAAACGGTAAAGGGTTTTTAATCGGTGAAATCGGATTCAACGAAGCTTGTAGACTGTATAATATACCAAAACCCACTTTTCGGCGTCATTTAAAGGGTTTGAATAAAACGAGTAAATTCGGAAGATCAAAAGATATGACACCAGAAATGGAGAACGAACTAGCGCAGCATATACCTACTTGAAATTGAGTCTTCTTACTTTGGATTAACCGTGACCAATGCCAGGAAACTTGCATACCAACTTGCTGAAAAATATAAAATACCTCATCGCTTCAACAAGGAAAAGCAAATCGCCGACAAGAAATGGTTTGCTAGGTTCATGAAAGAACATCCATTCTTTTCGCTGCGTGTGCCGGAGCTGACGTCGATGGCAAGAAGCAAGGGGTTTAATAAAGAGCGTGTCACTGAGTTCTTTGACAAATATGAAGAAGTACTGTAAAAACACAAGTTTACAGCGGATAAAGTGTATAACGTGGATGAAACTGCTTTGTCCACCGTGCACAAACCTTCCAAAGTCATTGCTCATAAAGATAAACACCAAGTTGGTGCACTCACAGGCGGAGAAAGGGGTGCTACATGTGTGTGTGCGATGAATGCTGCAGGTGAATACATACCACCCATGTTAATTTACAAGCGTGTCCGAATGCTTGAAATGCCGAAAAGAGGAGCTCCACCCAACACAGTTTTTGGATGCTCGAAAAACGGATGCATGACATCAGAACTGTTTGTGCAATGGCTGCAGCATTTTATAAAATGCACCAAACTTGAAAAGAGCAACCAAAAACAAATGCTGCTGTTACTGGATGAGCACAGCATACACACAAAAAATCTAGAAGCCATTGAATTAGCTCGTGATTATGGAATAATCATGCTGTGTTTTCCGGCACACACAACCCAACGTTTGCAGCCACTGGACAGGTCGTTTTTCAAATCTCTGAAAAGCAACTACAATCACGCAGCATCTTCATATCTACGTTCAAACCCTGGAACTGTGATAAAACAGGAACACGTTGCAGAGCCGTTGAGTAGAGCATACCCAAGATCAGTTCGTATGGACATAGCCCAGAATGGGTTTAGAGCGACAGACTTGTGGCCTAGTGACAGAAATGTCTTCACAGAAAATGACTTTGTGTCTTCTGTACAAATTAATGATCCAGCAGATCAAGGATCAATTACGGCCATAGATCCCGAGCCTTCATAGAAATCTGTTACTCTACCTGTAACTGGAACAGCACCTGCAACTGGTACGTCACCTACGTGTGGTATGCAAACGCCACCTGCCTCTGAATTGACACTTCGGAATTGTACTCCACTTGTGACTGAAACAACACATGCAATGGAAATAACACCTGCGATTGGTACACCACCTATGACTAGAAAGCCTCCTGAGGCAAGGACACCTACGAATCTCCTCAACCCGGACCTTCAAGGGTTGACGACCCTACAAATAAAAAGGAAATAATGGATTTCTTGAATACAATGTCTCCTATACCGAATTTAACAATAGTCAACCAGAAAATGAAGAAAGGAACGAATAGGACCACGGAGTTGACTTCGACCCCCTACAAAATAGAAATTGAAACCAAAGAAAACATAAAGAAACTGAAGAGACCTATATTGAATTTAAAATAAATTAAAATAGAAAAAGGAATGCAAGGAAGTAATAAAAAAAGAAAGATGAACAGACAATCTTACAAGGATAAACGTTAAAGAAACTAGGTTGTGCGAACTATGCAACGAAGATCGCCAAGAAAACATGATCCAATGTATGAAATGCAAAGGATGGGTACATGACCTATGTGCGAATGTAGAAAGTAAGAAAAAAATATGTATTTGTGATGTGTGTATTTAAAATATATTTTTGATAGGTATTATAACCTTATAAAATATATACCAAATGATTATAACCTAAGAATGTACGGCTCATATTATTATTACAGAACGTTACTCAAGTTTGAATATAGTTTTAAGTGTCAATTGTCTCTGTCAGTCGGACAGTGAAAGAAAGTGACAATCGATACTTAAAACTAGATTTGATCTCGTAGCATATAAAGCCACGCAATTTTTAAATTGTCAAAAGACTTGTAGTTGAAAAACAGATACGTCTTAAAGTACGACTTAGGGCCTTAGGCTATGGGTGGTACGATTAAGGCAACCGGTTGTCTAAGTCGTACCGAAGGAAGGTTTTTGTAAAACGTTTGTAATACAATTTTAATAAAAGATTTTTAAAAGTCTATTAATGCTATCTGATTCGTAAATAAATGAAGCAAAGTTTTTTATTTTACATAAAGTTACTATAGAAATTATAACGATTTTCCTTGTAGTGGTATGACAAGGCAACCTCACCCTATTTTCTCAGTAACCAAAAGTGTATGAAAGAGTAGTGCTAGTACGTACTATTAACATATGAATACCTGCTAACTTGGGCCGACAGCCAGTTTTCAGCTACTCACTTGACTTGAAGTCTGGGTGCTGATGTCTTATAGAATATAATTAATTAAATATAAACATTAATGATCAACACCGCCAGACACTCTCCGTCGGCTGTAATTTCTGCCAGACGCTTTACAGTTCGCAAGTAAATTATGCGATTGTATATCTGAGCCGTGATTTTTTTATACGATGTTGAGGGTACTATAACAATACTTTTTATAGCACCCGGACTTCAAGACAAGTGAGTAAGTACCTTCAGAACCTGGTAGCTGAAAATTGGCCGTCGGCGCAGGCTAGCTGGTATTCATATGTCAATAGTACATATTAGCACTACTCTTTAGCACACTTTTGGTTAATGAGAAAATAAGTAAGGTCTGGCGGCCCTGGGATCTTGGTCTATTAGTTCACTGTTTTGCATTTCAATTACAAAGTACGTGCAGAGAAAACTCAAGAAATGTCGATTCGGCAAAAATAGTTTATGATATGGTGAAAAAACAATTCCATAGAAGGTATCCAGTATCCACCCAAGTAAATAAGATTGAGTATAATAAGTAGACAGAAAATATTTGACATTTGCACACCTGCATGAGTCTAAAATTTAGACTCTAAATATTGTTAACTCCATCTAGATCCTGTAATCACTTACTGTATTCATGCCAATAAATTATTCTTATTCTACTTATATTGCCCACTAGTGATAAAGGTTCAAATTACAGCAAATTATTATTAGCAAAAATGAAAAATCGTTGTAAAGTTGTTATGATCCGATGATTACAGAAAAAGACAAACAATTATTATGCATTATACCGTAGAGTTGCCGAGGTGTAGGTGCCTGTACCTACAACAATCTATGCGGCTATTCTACTAATTAAGGGCGTTGCGATGGCGATGAAATGACAATGGTGGTCCATTTTATCTCTTCAGGTGGCAAAATCGAGAACTATTAAAATTTAATACAATTGATGACGGATGCTTTGATTATCGCGGTGCCACTGCCAAATGAATGTTTAATTTCTAGTTACTTTGTAACTTAACGTTTGGTTATCGGTGGCGCTGCAGGTCGGAGTGGCGGTCAGCAAGTTCAAGAAAATTCAATAGTTCTCAATTTCGCCAGCTGAACTGATCATTCAACCTCCATTGAGACGTCATTGATAAGAGAAATAGACGCCCGGCATACGCAATCAATCAGCTTCGAGCAATAACTCGCTATGTCGGTTGTAAAACGTACCAGCAGGGGTATTCAGGAGCGTTCGACTATCGAGAACGGATCGAAATTCGATCCGTTTTCGAATGCCTTCGACTCACCGTATTCTGCAGCGTTCGGCTCGATCCGAATGTCAAATTTGACATTCTAATTCGGATCCAAATTCGGAAAAGTTCACGATTGCTTCTGAGCATTCGACTTACACATGTAAACAAACATTTTGTGCTAGAATCAAGTTAAAATTCAGTTTTACGTTACAATCCGAGTGAGAAATAAAGAAAGAGCAAAACAAGGACCGGAGACAATGTCTTCCAACATGGAGATAAGGGATTTTTCTAATACTTTTCAAGATACCAATTTTCTAAACATATATCATTTAAAAGTCGCTTCCTTGCGAATATCTCACTTTGTTGAGTAATTTGTAAACATATTATCCACCAACCACCAAGATATTAGCCATTCCCGTGGAATTCAAAGTAAGTAAGGTGTAATTTAAAATACAGATTCTTGCCTTTATTTTCACAAGATACAGAGGCATCGGAGACACATTATTAAACAAAAATTGTGGTAAGATCTTGTTACAAATAGCTCTAATTTTTTTTACAGCCTTGCACTTTCTGGCACAAGATAGTTAACAGAAATTTTGTAACAAAGGGCCAGGCATCAATGTCTACATCAATAACGCAAACAACTCAGGCACTGAATGCGCCAGAAGTTATGAGGATGTGGATGTGATTTCATAGCATTCACTATCAAGTAGGAAATGTTTTGTTAAAAATAAGATTTGCTTATCTGTGTAATTCTTTATCCTTACTTATTAATATTATAAATGCGAAAGTAACTCTGTCTGTCTATCTGTCTGTCGTCTTTCACGCCTAAACTGTTGAACCGATTTTGATGAAATTTGGTACAGAGATAGATTAGAGCCTGGGAAAGGACATAGGCTACATCTTATCCCACAGTTGGGCACGATATAACCTATAGGCGGAGCCGCGGGCGGAAAGCTAGTTGCTTATAATTAACTTTATATTTAAATTGCCTTCATAGAAATAAAATAACTAGATATATGTACTAATATCCAAATTTTTGACTATTTTCAGAGTATTCAGGCTACCCAACCTAGCCTGATGACCCCGATTTCGCAGGCTGACATGAACAGTCCTGAAGAAAAATTTAATAAAATGCACATGAAGTCCATAAACTGCATCGAAAGGTGTTTGGAGTATTAAAAGGCCTTGGCGTTGTTTTACAAATAAATTGAAATCACTCCATAGTTATTGGGCTGACTGGGCAAAAATCACAAACATGACATGTAAAATGCTCATAATACTTATTTCTTAACTCTCGAGGTAAATGGTTCTGAGAGCACTTATGCTAGTACCTACTGAATGCTCTGCTTATCCCCATTAAGAACATTTACTTATGAAGATTGACTGTGTCTATTTTTAAGTAGTTTAGCATACTTTATTGTTCACTTGCGATGCAAACCTTTTTTTTCTGTGATAGTACTTATTGCAAGTATATAATTGTATTGTTACTTATTTAAAAAAATCTTGAATAAAACTGAACATATTATAATACACAGTTTATTTAAATCGCTTGGGTTTATTTACAACAGTAGTTAGGTATTCTTACAAACATTGAATACTCATTTCTCATTAATAACAATAGTTAAGTAGTGGAACAGTGAGTACCTAGAAGCTAAATTATTAAACCCTATTGTAGCTTCATATTGTAGCTTCAACACACCATCTTAAACAGATTAAAAACACATAAGTATCCTACTAATATTTTAGATACGAAAGCTTGTAAGTATGGATGGATGTTTGTTCCTTCTTCACGCTAAAACTCTCGGACGGATTTTGATGAAATGTCCAATTAATATAGCGACGTCGGAATAGTACATAAACTGTAAAATTTCCCTAATTCCTACGGGAATCAGTATGTTGTACGTTTCAAGTTAGTTTCAAGAAAACACAAAATAAACCGCCACAACAAAGCAAAGCAAGATCTTGACACTTTACATCTCGTTTACAAAGACATTTCGTAAATTTTAAAACAAGTTTTTATAATGAAGAATTATTAAGGTTACTATGGTTAAAAACCATTTAAAAAGTAAAACTATATTTTCTCTAGGCCAGAAATTCATCTAAGAATTAAATTAAAGAAATAAAATGATATTTTATAAATGTTATAATTTTTCATTCACTCAGTTATTCGTTCAATCAAATCTATTATCTCCGTAAATGCTTGCATAAACGTGATATCTATGTCACATAGTTTCCGAAGACGGAAACGAGTCGAAGACGAATCGAACGTCGTTGTGAATAAAGATTTCCGTGGCATTCGACTCGTCTTCGACTCGAGTCGAATTCGGAAAATAGTCGAACGGAAAATAGTCGAACGCTCCTGAATACGCCTGCAGGGCCGAACATCCGAGTCTTACGATTAACGGTAGCCCGAACATTTAATAAGAGGTATTTGATCAGTTTTATAGAAAATATTACAGAATCTATGAGTGTACTAACACTTTCAGATCTTTTAGTTTTCACGATTTTCAGTTTTTGTCGATATTATTGTAACTTATTTATAATCTAATTATAAATTTACATTTCGGAGATGGTTAAAAGTTACCCTGACATTTTATAATCAATAACGATAGAAAAAAATGTTTTAGTTTTATTGTAGTAATGATTGCAGTATCTCCAGACAGCGGTGCGGTGTCATAAATCCTACGACCCCTCGCGGAACCTACGACACGTGTGCAATTTTTTACGGCTTTTTGAATCGCAAAGAGAAGAATGGAATAATATGTTTCGATTACCGTTGCTCAGGCCCTTGCTCGATTGAAAAATGCGTCTATTTTCGAAGCGTCCCCTCTTTTTGTTTTTTTGTTTCACTTTTGAACAGAAGCTTTGTACACGTTTATAAACAACCAGCTTCCTTGGGACTTCATGGAATAAATTTTACACATAAACCTTTCTCTTGAATCACTCCTTCGTATGAAAATACTTTCTGTAGTTTTTGAGTTTATCGCGTTCAGATAGACAGAAGTTATCGAGATTTTTCAAAATTTATTTTGTGCAGAATTTGTTTGATTAAACAGCTATTTCTTAATTTTTTTTTGAAAACTTGACCATTTAACGAACATTTTGTATAAAATTAATACAATTTTACTTCAGATTTATTTACTGAAAATGAAGCTCACTAGCTTGTTGCTGTATCCCCAGTGCTTTTTTTCTATCATTTGTACACTTCCCGCTATCAAAAAGGAATAAGTATGCCAAAAAACTAGTTTTATAAAAAAAATATTTTTTTATTTATTTAATTCATATCTAAAGACCTAATATGGATGCCGCTTTTAGAAAAAAAGTTGTATATATTGAATATATCTATTGATGTTAATATCCAGCCCATGACTCATTTTTAGTCGCTGACCCATCGAGAATGAATACAACAATTTGTGCTAAGTATACCTTAAAAAAAAATATTTAATTGCATAGTTCGTATACTTGAATGTATCTTGATCATGAGATGAGTATAACTTGGCAGAACTTGAGTATAAATAAAATTACTTATTTACAGAGCCGTGGAAAATATTCGTCTGTTTTATTTCACAGAACCAGGCTTGTTCCTCGTCATCAGACTAGATTCGAAAGGTATGTTCTAGTAGCTTGTACAATTCCAAGCCAGCGCATGGGCATAGTAATTGTTAAAGGTAGGCTATCAGGGGCAATACTGAGCAAATGTTAGCTCGTTGTTTCGTGTTTGCCCACTGATGTTTGCAGTCGGGGATTATGCTAGTCAGCGGAATGGCAGTAATTGTTTTAGGATAACTATTTGACCGCACATTTGAGCAACCAGAACTCCTGTTTATTAACTCACTCAGAATATTTGTTTATTAAACATGAACTCGTACGCGCAGATTTCACAAATGGTAGCTGCATTTTCAGGTGTTTGTAACAGTTTAAATGAAATGAAATATTAATTTACTTATTTGCACAAGTACAACAATAAAACGTATTGTAAGCAAATGAATTTTAAATTGAAAGGTAGTTCGTTATTGAAACTCGTTATTGTATACGTAAATGGGCCGTTATATCAGTGCCCTAGCAGTGTTATTGAACTCAGCAAGAGATGGTGTATGAATAATAAATATCGACTGAGTGGTTTAAGTTGGGGTGAAATCCCCGCAGCATAGTGTGGTGTTGATGGAGCATCGTTTTGGCATCTCTATTTATAGATAGATGTTGGAATAATTCGCCCTCAGTCCATTCTCCATTCAGCCAAAGCTAACGTGGCTTTGAGCTGTTGTGAGGTTGCCAAGAACTCCGGTTCTAAGCTTGAGCATTTAATAAGCTATAACTCCTAAGCGTGTTGAAACAAAGAAAAAAGGAGTTTTTTTAAATCTTGAAACGTGTACTGAAAGGAAATAAGGATTTCAGCCCTACATATCTTAATAAAAAATCAATTTATAATTTAAAAAAAATAAGTAAAGTTGTTTAAATTGTTCAGTATTTTATTCCATCTACGTACCGCATGTCTATTGGGTGAAAAGTATCCTTTATATAATTTAAGGTCGGTCAGCCCAGGTGGGTGAAATTTCGACTAAAGAGATCACATATACGAAACCAGCTTACTGCCTGTGACTAAGTCTATTAGGACTCTTCTCAACGATTATTTCAAGATTTACACGATTACTTTCAAAATTAAATAACACTAACAGGCTGCATTCCGAAACAAAAAGTGCAAATACTCACTTTCATACTTAGAACACATAAAAATAGAATAGTAATTGCCACAATTATATAATAAATATAAAATCTATTATTTTATTAAAAGCACTACAAAAATGATTTTTCTGCGAGTTTAGGCAAGCCTTCTACATTCTATTAGGATTTAAGCGATGCTCAGTTACACTTATATTTGTTGACTCCGGTGCGTTCGTTCACATTCTCACTTATCATTACTATTTGCTAACTAATCACCAAATAAGTATTAGAATCTTGTTAACCTACCTGCCCTTTTTGATATGACAGCATCTTTGTGCATGAGTGGAATAGGTTCAAAGTCACGTCATGCCCTTTCACAGGGTCGACAAAGTTAGCGCGGCACGCAGTCAACTGATTACCTTCGAGGTACTCGTAGGTTTACGTCAACGAATTTAGAGATATGAAAATTCAAACCAATACATAAAAATAAACGAAGGCTAAAAGTTGTGTCTTTCAGCTTTTTCATTTGTTTTGATTTCTAAGATGTTTTGTTTAATCGTTATTTCATTTTTAATTAATTAAATAATTCACAATTTGTGATTATATTTTGATATTTTTCGTCGTATGATACTGTCGACAAGATTTTATGTTTTTGACGATTGATTTTTAGGGTTCCGTACCCAAACGGTAAAAACGGGACCCTATTACTAAGGTTCCGCTGTCCGTCCGTCTGTCTGTCCGTCCGTCTCTCACCAGGCTGTATCTCATGAACCGTGATAGAGAGTCGAAATTTTCACAGATAATGTATTTCTATTGGCCGTATTACAACAATTACTAAAAACCAGAAAAAAATTAGTATTTAAAAAGGCTCCCATGTTAGCCACCGAGTTTTGAACTTCACTTTGTTTCTACTACTATTTGTCTAAAATCTGTGATACAATTCTTTTGCACCGGGCCTGGGGCATTTTTGGCGGATACACTTTTGGCATGCACAGGTCTCGACACGTACTCGCTAAAAGATTTTTGACTAGGCAAAATTAGTATAGACTAGGCCAAACCAGTTAATCCAGAAGTGCACTTATTCATATTAGGCTCAACCAGTTCCGCCTAGGTTAAACTAGTTTTTCCTATTGGCCATAGGACGGACCAGTTTGGCCTAGTCTGTACCAGTTTGTCCTATTGCATAAAGGATGAACTGGTTTGGCCTAGGAAAAACTAGTTTGTCCTAAAATCGGGTTTGACCGGTAACAGATCGATAGGTTAGTGCTGTGTTAATTGTTGACGAAAAAAAAATTCAATTTTATTTTATAATTTATTTAAGTTCTTTACAAGCAGTACAATGACCTCAGTGAATACGGCAAGCTTGCAGATTTACAGTTTGTAATAATTCAAATTCCATTAAATTTATGTTCAATTAAAATATGGGATAGTTCCACAACATTACTCGTATATTAGGAGGGAATTTTACAACCTTTGACTATGTAACAAATTAAATTAATGACAATGTATATATAACAGATGATGAAAATATTGAGTGATTTTAAACGGTTTGTTAATTATATTTTCAATGTTTTATTAGATTTTGATTAAATTGTTATTTTAATGTTAAATAATAACAAAATATTGAAATAACGACAGCACAACAACAACACAGGATTGAATATCGGTTTTTATAATGCAACTGCCTACAAATGTTACAATTTGTAATAATTTTGAGGTTCAATTAAATTCAGATATAAATTTAAAAATAAATTTAAATGTTTCAACCAGCCACCCGAAGTTTAAAAATTGATTATCCACTAGAGATTCTTAAACTCACCGATCAATATGGTAAACCTTAAGAGGGCTTTATGCTAAATACTTCTATTTACCCAGCGTAATGCGTTCAGGCAGGCGTTATCCCTTCACTTATAGTGACGCTTCGGTTGCAATAGATTTCGAGTATGCATATGTACGGGGTGGTCCAAATAGTGACGTTTAAAATTTTTTTTTAGATTCCTCATCCCCGGGTGAATCCAATGTATGTTCCGTGATTTTTTGTAGTTTAGAAGTTATGATTTTTTGAAAGCATTTTTTCGAATCTTCTATCAGCGCTACTTAATAAAATCATAACTTGAGTAGTAACAATTTTTATTTTTTTTTTTTTGTTGCAGCAAATATTTTACTGATCGTTCGATCTGATATTATTTTAATTCTTTTGAATATGCCTTACTAATGCTGGTTATTAGGATGAAAAAAAACAAGCTAAAATAATTTTTTCTAACATACATACAATTTTCTAAGTGCATATTCACCAAACTAAGTTCAAATGCCGATTTCATCAAAAAATCCCCTATTAAGACCAATTTTATTTTATTTTTGGTAAGCTGAGGAATCACTTAAATTTGTAAAATGAAATGGAACTTATGAAACATCCATTTATTATTTTTAAGAGATTTTTGAAAATTATCCTCTGTTCATCGCAAACCAAAAATTTACAGTTTCGACCGTTTTTTTGATAACTTGTAATGAAGACTGTGGCATAGTTTTTTTGTCACATGAAAGGGTGATACAAGATGACCAATATGACCATGCTCCAGGATTTTTTAAAATTTTTACTTTTAAAGAAGTTATGATATAAAAACTAGAATAAAATAAATATTTAAGGGGGCTCCCATATAAAAAAACGTGATTTTTTTGCTCGATTTTATAGAAAGTCTGCCGAGGCTGTATCACATGAACCGTGATAGTTAGACAGTTGAAATTTTCACAGGTGATGCATTTCGGTATCTGCTATAACAACAAATACTAAAAGTAGAATTAATTAAATATTTAAAGGAGCTCCCATATGTACAACAAACGTAATTTTTTTAACAAGTCATTTACTTATTTTATTACATTGACATCTAATCAACAACTCTTGCGTAGTAACACGTCACAGACTAATCTCAAATAAGATTTAAAAACACTGATGGCACAAATGAGTTTGCTTTAACTTAGGGATTCGCAATTATTTGCAAAAATGGAATAAAAAAACAATTAAATTGTAATTTAAAGGTATTAATCAATTTTGTTTAATTAACTTCAAAATCAGTAATAATATACATCCCTAAAGGTTCCAACAGGTTTATTTTTACGTACATTTGAAATAGAGCTGAGCGTAAACTATTTTTTGTAATTTTTGCATATTCTCTTTATTGAGTATTTGTATGCATGTATGTATGTAAATCCTTTATTGTACAATAAACAATATTTATTATAAAACACTCTGTATACATATTTATAAAGTATAACTTGAAAAGGAAATTTCAGAACAGCAGTGGATTTTTCTACATGTTGACTTTTCTAATTGGAGAGAAATGATAATGGGCTAAAACTACACACTACTTATTAACAAACATACAATTTGAAATCCTGCTTAATGTCTTCGCTATTTCGGTTTTAATAACTCAAGAGTTTAAAATTTCTTTTATTTGTTGTACTGCGCTTAATATCCTCTGCCTGAGGAATTCAACGTTATTTTTTGTACTGTTAGCTGAGTAACAAGCTGCTTCACGTGACCCCAAAGGTAAAAGTCGCAAAGTGTCAAATTAAGACACATTGCTGGCCAAGGAATTGGCCCTTCTCGGTCAAACTAACGTTGTGGGTAATTTTGGCTGAGCTACTATCACTCTCTGGCGAAAGTGGGCTGAGCAGCTTCTTATATTTTTAAATTCATTCCCTAGCCGATATTTATTAGTTTTTTAAGATAATAGCATTTCTGAGTTATTAGTTTCTAAGCGAACCCTGAATATCTAAGCAAAATTTTGTGCACTAATGAGTTCAAGTTTGATTGCGACGGAATCACTAATTCCCACAATAGTCACTTTTTGACTCAAAAAGATTCTAACCCAAGGAAGAAACGTGAAACGGCTCATCTATATCGATTTTCCCTGGGAATAGTCGGTGATCACCTCATCGGACCCTACTTTTTCCCCCTAAACTTAAATGTCAAAACGTATGAACATTTTCTACGAGACGATATGGCATTATTGTAATCTGCACTACACATTCCATACATTTTGTTGCACAAATTCATGACAAAGTAGCACTATAAAGATTTTTCCTTTAAATCTCTCGCGATTACAAGTCCACAACATGAAGGTTATTGGAATTACTTCAGCTTATTATAATCTCGAGGAACCATTGAGATGTCAGCTTTCAGATTATGCATAAAAAAACGATTACAAAAGGAAATTCTTTAAGATACGAGTACATAGCTTTTTTGACAAAAATTGGCATTTAGCAAAAAAAAAACACAAAAACGCGACTATCTCAAAAACTAATAACTATCGGCTAGGGAAGGAATTAAAAAAAAAGTCGCAAATGAGCTCTTCTTTAACCCCTTGAAAGGAATGTATCGAATTTCCGGTATAATACAATGCTTATGTAAAGTATTGTTCATTAGTATTTATATCACAGAATTTACTTTGGTTTGTTTATGAGACAATTAAAGCCTATATTCCTTTGATCCAAACTATAATTGGTCTGTCAAGTTATTCAAGGCTATGCACAATATCGAAGTACCTAGTCGACCGACCTGAAACTTGGACTCTTGAGTGTCTATTGACTTTTTACATTCAAAATTATTTTTTCTTTTTTTCCAAATTCTTATTTGGAATTTTTTAGAAATATGGTAAATATACTTTTTGATCTCAAACAGTCCTTACCTCTAAATTTCATCACAAATAGTTAGAACTGTTTCTTAAAAACCGATTACGAATAATATAGTAATTGGTATTTTCCTACTTTGAAAAAAAACAGAAAGAAAAGCCCTGTCTGCTGTTTAAATTGACGCATTCCATTAATTTCAGCAGATCTTTTAATATTTGTACATTATAATTTGTGCCGTGATCAACCAAACAAAAAACCATTTTTAGGTGTTTTCCCGAATCCATTTCGTAATGGAAATATCCACCACAAGTTTTAGCTTTTGCTATTTCAATTGATAGTTTTTTCAAGTCATACTTACTTTTAAATAAAAAAGATTTTTCATTTATAATGTTTTCAAATAGTGGATCAGGTGAAATCAGGCGTTTATAATTATAAATCAGGGATCAGGGGCTATCAACAAGAGCCCACAGGTCCGTAGTCCGCACGTCATTAGATTGATTGCGTTTCACATCAACACCCTCTCAATCCTTGAAATAATCCACCAATGGAAACTTAGCTACAGGAATGCCATATAGTAGGTACAGTTTGCTATAGTCTCAGTTTGACCTTTGTTTTGTTACATCTTGATGGAAATTGTCGGCATTATAGTGAATTCAACAAATGTTTCGTTTAGTAATTTGTTGGCGAATCGTTGTTTCGTATATCGTTTGTAGTTGTTTTTGATACGAAGTCGACTATAGCGTCACTTTACCACTAGTCAAAAACTGATAAAATAAATGTAAAATTAGAATATATTACATAAATGCTATCATAAAATGTATGTCTATCATGGTTTAATGTTAAAAATTCAGCCACATTTATAATTTATTTATTTTATTTATTAACAGAAACCCACAGCAATACTGAAATGCTTATATCTATCCTTATAACCTAAACATATTGTCAATAACAGATTTTACTTTGTACACTAATTTTATCAATTTTAATTTTTTATGTATACTTGGCTTAAATAATATTGGTCAAGAGTTTCTTTTTTTAAACTTAATGTTGGTAACGCATAGTCATCAATCGCATAGTATACCATAGTTGTCCACGTTCAAAACGTATGAATCACCGACTTTAATCCGAACTATGCCGCTGTAACCTTTTGACTAGGTACATGTGAGATTTGTAATAAATAAGCTAATTTTCAAATCACAAACATGGTTCAAAATTAGTACATACATCAGACAAAATAACGTGTGGATATCGACACAACCGTGTTATTAATATATTTTCAACACATTTGCTCATAAAGTGGGTCTTATGTCATTGTTTTAAGGTTCGTAATGATATGTTTTACCCAGCCCGTGAGTAATAAAAATAAAGCACTAGTACGTAATGTTTTTTTTTTTAAATTTCAGTAAAGAGATCAGATCTTATTTTATAATTAAAATTAAGTGTAAATATTAAACTATTTGTAAATAAAAATATAATTCCACTAAATCATTTAAATTTAACAGAAAATTATCATTTTTTTATGCTAAAACGTGAAAATATATATTTAAGTATTTTTTTATTATTTGGCTGTATGGCATCTTGTCAATGTGAATCTCATTTTGCGAGCGAAAAAAGAAAAAAAAATAATCGCACCTCTTTTCAGATGTTTTCACTTGGTTTTCACAAACGGCTATTGTATTCATCAGATTGTTATTATTGTCAGAAATACAACACAAAAAATGTCTTCTTCTAGTGCAGAACAGGAAACCTACGTGGGTACACCGCCAGAAATACTTTCCGAGGCGCAACATGCAAGTGATAGCTTGTTGCCGTCAATATAAAAGGAAAGTTTTTATTTCTTTCTTTCCTCGCAAATGTGTTGAAAAACGTCGTATGACACGCGTGCACCTTGGATATTACGTTCTCGGCTCCATTGAATCTAAACTCGCCTCTAATGTAATATCCAACTTAGCACACTTGTAGCATAATGTACTATTGTAACAAGAGTTACACCAAGGACTTATTTTCATTTTTTTATATCATAAAAAACACCCTATGACTGGCTAGTCAAATCAGCTACCCTTTATCGAGTCATACAATTTCGTAAAAAAATATTTACTTTTTTCTTACTTTTCAATTCATTTACCTACCTACTATTAATGATAATATTAAACTTTAAATCAACAAATACTGATAACAGTAGAGTCTTGCTCTCTGAAACTGGCTTTTTGCTAACTGTTTACGTCACATGTGATTTTGTGCTACATAACCTATGATTTCACAGCTATATTTATGGTACTATTCCGAGCACTACCCAGTAAAAGTTGTTAAACACAAATTATTTGGTTAGTCTCACACATGGGACAAACGAATGCATATAAATGAATGCAGCTAAAACAAAACTTAGTTAGAGAAGACAGCATTGTAACTATTTCCTTGTTAATGATCGACAACCAATTTAAACGCTTTTAAGAAAATAAAAGATAATAGACAGCTCAGTCTTCTGGTTGAGTTTTCGCGGTGTAGAATTAGATAAAATGGTCAACCAACATCGACTATCTTACTTACTTAACAAATATTAAGGTTTATAATATTCTATTATAAACCCATTTAATATCCATTTTAATTTTTTTTTAATATCCGTTTTGTAATAAAAATTTAGTATGTAGCATTATTTAATAAGCATTTGGACTACTTAATTAAGTTGATAATTTAAAAATTTGTTCATTATACATTTTTGTATTTTTGTTTTTATGAAATAAAATATCTTATTATAAAGATTAGAATTCTCAAATCAAGATGAACAAAATCTAAAACAGTCTCGAATCTACTGCTCTGTTGCCAGAATCCACTAATGAAAAACGCATATTTTATGTCACCAGCGGCTTTATGCGTGTGCGAATTGCGGAAAAAATTTAGTGATGTTTGTTTTCGTATTTTTAATAAATTTAGACCATGAATGTGCACCGCGTTTATCAAAAAACGGAGCTTAGATTATCATAAACCCACGTAGACCTGATTTATGAAGTTAAGGGGGTCAAGTAGGTTGTTGACTAGTTAATTGGTGACTTTTAAAGCGTGATTCAAAGAGAACTCAACCCTGGCGTAGGTCTGTGTTGTGATCCTATGTATTGTATGTACCTATGTATTCTACGTAATCGCCACAGCCATTACTGAAATGGAATCAATCCGTGTAATTAGGTGCGCAGTAAGTGACAAGTATTCAGAAGCACACAATCTATGTACACACAGAAGTTATGTATAGTGCAGTTATGTCAATGCACTGGTGTGGTCGCATATCACGCGAGCTGTCACGCAAGCGTCATCACCGATATTGGGCATCCTGGCTAAATTGGTTTCCATCAAACGCGATGTTGATTCGACGTTGATTGATTAGCCAGACCCTTGGTCACAACCTCATATACGGTTTTTTTGTTACTACGTAGTTTGTCTAATTAAATGTCACACTCGCACGCTGATTTAATTTCAGCAGCTCGAGCACGATGGCGACAAACTCGCGCGGCGCGC
The DNA here is from genome assembly GCA_949987775.1 of Aproaerema taeniolella. NCBI lineage: Eukaryota > Metazoa > Arthropoda > Insecta > Lepidoptera > Gelechiidae > Aproaerema > Aproaerema taeniolella. Next base: position 21,761,450 of record OX465242.1, on the reverse strand, counting down.
CACTCGGCTGACGCTGAAACTTCACTTTGATTGCGCGAGGGCCCCGCGCAAAGGCTTGCTCGCTGTCTGGCATTGTCAATATTGACATTTTGACATAGGACCGCGGCGCATTACGCGCGCTATCACCATCGTACTTGAGCTGCAGGACCCATTTGTAAGACGTACCGGTTAAGCGATGTCTTGATATTTTAATATCCTTGTCTTACAAAACAGAGCATTATAAAGACGAAATAGTGACTTTTAAAGATCAAACGTTGTGGCTCGATTATAAAAATGTGAATTTATTTGCATATTAATTATTTATGAATCATAGTGCATGGTAAAGCACCTGACTGTAAAAGAAAGAAAAAATAAATTTCTTGACATGACAGCTACAGCTCACTCGTATTATAAACTTTAAAAATGATCCAAACAAATGATTCGTCAAGAAATAGCTCTCTTTAATCTTAAAATAATCCTAAACCTTCGGTTTGGTTCCCACATTCGTTTAGTGTTAAGGTTTTTAAACGGAGACCGATGCTAAATCAAATATAGGTACCTATTCTTCTTCTTATCGGGTAGGTATAGTCAAGTGCGTGGCGAACTTATATTAGGTACATTGTTAATCTGATACAGCGGTCGGTAATGAAATGGACATAGGTACCGTATTTATTCACCGTCTACCTTCAATTGTTTGTGAGGAAACCAGAGTTGTTCGTTCCTGGGGACGTTATTAAAAAATCCATTACTAGTGGCGGGAGAGTACGTCATTATAAATTAACGATCAATCGGCGCACACGGTCACGGCGACCTCGTGGGAAATCACCGAATAGGGGCGGGCGGTCCTGTGCATTAGAACATAATACTTTATGTATGCTACCGTGCTACTTGTATTATTTTCAGTTTTTCTCATAAAAAGCACTAGTAGGATTATCTATACTAATATTATAAAGAGGAAAGATTTGATTGTTTGTTTGCATTGAATAGGCTCCAAAACTACTAGACCGATTTGAAAAATTATTTCAGCAATAGAACGCTACATTATCCCCAACAGCCATAGGCTACATAATTTTCCCGGATTCTCACGGGAACGAAGTCCCGGGTGGAATGCTAGTCGACTATCTAAATATATAAAAGGCAAAGGTGATTGACAGATGTTTCAACGCACAGGCCAAACCTTTAAGGCTATAGAAAATTGAAATTTCGCACACGTATTCCTCAAATGACGACTAGGCATCCATTAAGGAAGGATTTTTCAAAATTCAACATCCAAGGGGGCGAAATAGGGGAAAAAGTTCAAGTATGAATCTTTTTATTCCTTGGACATATTTGCATTAGATTTCGTATAAATTAAGTACGGCAAAAATAATGAGTTACGTACTTCAGCGTTTTTTAAAATTCAACCCCTAGGGGGTAAAATGGGGGTTTAAAGTTTGTATGAAGAAAACAATTTTTTTTGGACATTTTGACTCAAAACATAGGTATACCTTAATGCAAATAAATTGCCATTTGTTTCGCGATTTTACAAAAGTCATCCCCTAAGGGGTTGAAGTGGGTTAGAAACCTATGCATCAACGCACAGGCCAAACCCTTAAGGCTAGAAAATTGAAATTTCGCTCTCGTACGTGGGTCAAACTGAAAGTTTTGCGTAACTCATAAATAAAACAATTTATTTGTGTAATATTATATTTACTGCTTTTCAAAGTATTCTCCGTTACATTTTAAACACTTTTTCATCCGTTCAAACCATTTTTGGAAACACGAGGACCATTGGTCTGAGGGTATGTTTTCTACGTGCTGGTTGAAAGCAATCACTGCCTCTTCTGGCCCCGTAAATGTCGAACCTCTCATTAAATCTTTGATTTTTGGGAAAATAAAGAAATCGCACGGTGCTAGGTCTGGACTGTGTGCGGGATGGGTCACGAGATCTATGTTTTTAGAAGCCAAAAATGTCTTTGTTTTGTTCGCGGTGTGTGCCGAAGCATTGTCATGGTGCAACAAGATGCGACTTCTAGGTCTTTTTTCCCTTACTTTTTCTAAGACATTGGGCAAACAAATAGTGGTGTACCACTCAGCATTAACGGTCTTTTGTTGCTCAAGTGGGATCGCGCAGACAGGACCCGTCTTGGAGAAAAAAAACGCAATCATTTGTTTGCCCACGCTTCTCGCCTGCCTCAATTTTGTTGGTTTGCTGTCACCTTCAAACACCCACACAGAAGATTGTTGCTTTCTTTCTGGAATATAACAATATATCCATGTTTCATCTCCTGTCACAATGTCAAACACAGCATTAGAATGTCCGTGATTGTACTTTAATAGCATTTCTTTACACCAATCGACTCGATACCGTTTTTGTTCTGGAGTGAGTTCGTGAGGAATCCACCGACAACAAAGTTTCCTAACTTTTAAATGTTCATGTAAAATTTTCTGAATTTGGCTCATACCAATCCCCAAATGTCCTCGAATCTCCTCATAAGTGATACGCCGATTGTCTTCAATAAGTCGTCTGACGGTAGCCACATTTTCCTCCGTGATCGCAGTTGAGGGTCGACCTTCACGAATTTCATCATGGAGAGAACCACGGCCGCGATGAAATTCGGCATACCAACGCCTTACAGTGCTCAAATGTGGTGCTTCCCTCCCAAAAGCATTTTGAAGACGAGCATTGCAATCTTGCGGAGAAAGCGAACTTTTAAAATCGTAAAAAATCATCGACCTAAAATCTTTTCGTGTTAGTTCCATTTTTGCTACGGACAACTAACTTCAACTTGAGATAAAAAACAATTGACAAGCGACTTCCCGCCAAAATTTATTTTCATCAACTAATGAGATTTCATGTTTAAAAAAAATATAACATTCGAAATTCAAACATTTATGGGCGGCCAGCAACGCAAAACTTTCAGTGTGAACTAGGTATTCCTCATAATATGATGAATAATTTTTCAAAATTCAACACTAATGCGGTTAAATAGGGGATAAAAGTTCGTATGAAACTTTTTACTTCTTGGACATATTTGCATGAAATTTCGTATAAATTGAGTACGGCAAAAATAATGAGTTAAGTATTGCAGCGTTTTCTAAAGTTCAACCCTTTAGGGAGTGACATGGGGGTTGAACCCCCAGTTTGTATGTAGAAAAAACTTTTTTGGATATTTTGACTCGAAACTTCGTTAAGATATGCCTTGAAACAAGTAAAATGGCAAGTGTTTCGCGATTTTTGTAAAATCATCCCATAAGGTGTCGAAATGAGTTAAACAAAATTAAAAATTCAAGGTGGTGGATCATTTTCTGCTTCATCAACGCTTAGACTATAGAATTCGGAATATTTGCACAATAACCAGTGACACGAGAGAATAAAGAAACTCCCCATTCTTTAAAGTATTTTTTTTAAGTGCAAGCTTTTAGCGGCGTTGTGCACTTTTTAGATGGGTAAAAAATGTTAAACTCGCGTCAGGGTCACGCGACCCTGATCGAAAATTCGTAAGACGGAGGGTGAAGTGAAAACTTCTTAGGCCGTAAGGAAGTAATATATGTTCAAGTTTTCCCTTCTGCCGGCACTCCCGGAGTGCAACCCGTTTTTTTTTATTATGGGATGGGTTAACTCTTGACCCCAATCTTGACCAAGGTCATAGATGAGGTTGACGATGGAGCGAGTTAACCCAGAAAATGCCAATTAAGGCACTGGTACTTCCACGCACCAACGGAACACAGCAAGCTGTTTGGCGTTGGAATTCGGTAGGAGGGTGGTCGCGAACTAGACGGCCCTTTACAGAGCCTACCGCACCGCATGAGACCATAGGGCGACGCAACATCAGATTCAAAACAAACTGAGGTGTCGTTGCCTAAGATGGATTACTAGGCAGGTCTCATTTGTGTTTCCTTAGTCGCCTCTTACGACACCCACGGAAAGAGATGGGGTGGTGTTATTCTCAACCGATCACCACACGGATAGAAAAGTACTACCGTAAACCAAAAAAATCGTGTTGCGCGATTAGGAGAACGTAATGGGTGACCAAAAAAGTTCTTTGCAAGAGCGAAGCCGCGGGAAAAAGCTAGTCTATATCTGTACATATTATAAAGAGGAAAGATTTGTTTGTTTGTCTGTTTGATTGTATTGAATAGGCTCCGAAACTACTGGACCTATTTGAAAAATTATTTTACCATTAGAATCCTACATTATCCGGGATGGACAAAGGGTACATGATTTTCCCAAATTCCCACGGAAACAAAGTCCCGAGCGGTATGCTAGTAATATTATAGAGAGGAAAGATTCGTATTTTTTTATGTAAACGAATAAACTTAAAAACTACTGCACCGATTTCAAAAATTCTTTCACCATTAGTATGCTATATTATCCCTGAGTAATATAGGCTACATAATTTTCCCGAATTCCCACGGGAACCAAGTCCCGAGCGGAATGCTAGTTTATTATAAGAAAACCCAAGTACTCTATCGGTTGTTTAAAGTCCTTTAAACATCATGATATCATTCGACCATACTTAGGTTAAGACCGTGATATTCAATATTGCTTTAAGGCGACTACAGCACCCGATAAAGGCAGCGCACATAGGAATAGTGCCATCTCCGTCTCTCAACAGGCCTGGGCCGGCAGTGCGAACAGTGTCGATACACGAAGTTTACGGACTATGAAAGCGTGCGTGCGTAAAAACATGTTCGAAAGTTAGAAAAATGAGATTTATGAAAAGGTAACAGCTTAAATCGAAAAATGCGTTAACTACTTATCGAGAGTGTTCAATCACAATCATTTTGATGGCAAATTCAAGTTCCTGTGTGCATTTTACTATCATTTTTATAGCTTAAAAGATATACAATATTGGGTACTAGAGGTGACTTTGTGAGCTTTTTCTATCGAACCAAAAGTGCTGAATCATGTTTTCAGCAAACTACTTGTCTAGTTTATGTCCTGAATATAAAGTAAGAAAATGTATATGATTGACTTAAAAAGAGCGACCCTCGGAGTTTCTTGCCTATTCTTCTCCTGAGGAAGACTGCACCTTTGCGAATAGGCGCAAAGTCAAAAGTGCTAATGTAATTCATAATATTGACGTGTTCAAGTATTATTTTATAAAGACTTTTGAATTTTGACTATTACCGTAGTATTTTTTTTCTTCGATTTAATGCAATGCGTCATGCTTATCTACGCATCATAAAATCGTAATTTAGGTGCTGTAGTCGCCTTAACTAAGGCAACAAAAAAAATTCTGTAACATGAATGTGTCTGTGTTACTAGATTATTTCCTTCCTAATCGTGCAGATACTCGTAAAGTAAATCATGTGGCGAAGTTGTGACTTAACTCTAAAATAAAAAAATTCCAATAACTTCGGAATTTTAAAAATATAACCGTTACCTTTCCCGAATAAATTAAACAACAACAAAATTACATTTCTGTATTGTGGTAAAGCTTATGATTCTTATATGGCTGACCCAATTTCGATCAAATATAGCTAAAAACCATTTTGATTACGTGAGATTTCAAACAAAAAAAAAACGCATATAAGTTCTGTGTACCTGTGTGTCTGTCCGTAGCTCCTAAACGAAGTAGTCCATTCGTTTAGGAGCTACGATGCCACAGACAGACACACAGATACGCAGAACTTATACACACGTCAAACTTATAACAACCCCCTTTTTTTGGTGGGGGCTAAAAATTACCCTTTGAACTGGACTAACGACTGTAGCCAATCGACAATAACTGGATGCGCTTAACGTGCCATCCGAAGCACGGAAGCGCTCGTGATAGATTGCCACTTGGTCTAACCTAACATATAACATATTTAATGAATAACATTCGCTAATTAACTAAATTTCTGGTTATCCATCAGGCTTCCTGCATTGCTTAACCTCACTGATCGGTTCATATCAGCGAGCGCAATCATTATTGGGCTACGAGCGCTTCTGTTCAATATCGTATATCAAAGCTCTCAACTAATTTGCGAGTCCATTTACACAGGATTCATCACGTGATGCACTTTACTAATGGAAACCAGGCGCAGGTATGCATAGAGCTTTAAAAGATGAGTGGTTAAACTATAGATGTAAGGTTACCCTTTGATCACTGATGTACTCGAACGAGTAGTTGGCTTTGCAAGTTGGATTTGCGGATGAATCTAATAGCCTGGCCCCGATTCTGTAACTTCAGTTTTGTGTCGATGGAATGGAGGCCATTTTATCTTTCCAAGTGGCGAAATTGAGAAATATTTAAATTTCATAAAGTTGATGACAACCACCCACTGACATTTTAACTTATTTTTTCTATGTCTATGCAACCACCCCGACTAGCAGTGCCACCGCCAACCGAACGTTAAGCTGCAAACTACCTAGAAAATTCAGTTGGTGGTGGCGCCGCCAGTCAAAGCAGTCGTCATTAGATGTATGAAACTTGGATAGTTCTCAATTTCGCCACCTGAACGGAGAAAATGGCGACCATTCCATCGACACACAACTGAAGTTACAGAATCGGGGCCGTTTCATTTTAAAGAGAGGTTAGCAGGTAAAATCCCCTTGCCGTATGAGGGATTGAAATCCTAACAAAATCTTTTTGTAAATATGTACCACAACAAACGGTATAATGATAAAAAGTTATCATTAGATCTCATGAAAAGCCAAGCCCTTAACTCTATAAGGCATGATTTATAGTGAAGAGTAACTTAAGTCGTTTAAAGGTAAAAATACGGCAAAAACATTTTTTTTAAAAAAGCTCCTGTTTAATATTCAGATAGTTTAGTGCAATTTGTAAACTTTGGACATTGAAGCCAATGTAAATGAAATAAACACATCGCATCCGTCAAAAAATCCTTAGACAGTATTTTGTTCTCTTGGTTCTTTGTAATTATTAGGTCCTTAATATGACATTGGCGATATTTTATCAAGCTTTATTTTTTTCATAATATAAGTATTTGATTGAACAGCTCTTAACAAAATTGATATTTATTTAAAAACTTGGTCATACGAGTATAACGGAGAGTTTCAGTGAATTTATTTTTACTTTAGATTTTTTTACTGAAAACGAAGCTCAAACATAGCTTGTTTACTGTATTACCCGTTTCAGTGCTGATTTTTGCTGTACCTTAGTTACACTTAAAATTTCAATAAACTAAGTATCTTAAAAGTTAAATGAATGTTTTCCAAATCTTCCCACAAAATTTTGTGAAATTTGGATTTTGCATACTTATTATAGAAAAATCCAAAAACGTTAATATGAAAAAATGAGTTTTCCAAAAATATTGTATGGAAAACGCCAATTTCACAAGTAAGAGCCTAATTATAAAATTAAATTAAATAATATTTTTAAATATATTATATTTTAAAATTCTGTAATATTTACAACTTTCTGTATTTTTTGGATTTTTGATTCTTTGTGTTACCGTACATGTAATCCGCGTCGTGAATTTTCTGCGCTACGTGATATTGTGGCAACACATATGGAGTCATATTTAAGAATCTATTTATCTAAATATTTTTGTTTCTTTGTCGAAACAACCTTTGCATTTGTAAAAGACATTACGACAATCATTGTCGTTAGGTGTCGTCATGATAGCCTATTCGCTACCATTGTAAACTACACGGGTAGGTTGCATTTTTTCACTTACTACGCGGATCTGTAATAAACTAATAACGGATTATCATCTAAATTCTAATTCACTAACATCATCCAATTGTATTTTACATTAGGAAAATATACACACAAAATATAAAAGATATTCGATTTCACAATACCCTATTCAATTTTGCCCTGTAAGTGCACTCCGTTAAACCATTGCAGCGATATCGAGATTAGATAATTGGATATTTGGTTGATTAATTAATTATCGAAAATTATTCCAATCAAATCGGATTCTGTAGCTAATATAATTTGGCCCTCATTTGGATGGAATGGAAACGTGATTTTCAGCGATTTGGAGCCGTTTCAGTTTGATGTAACATTCTCGTTTTGAGTTTATATTTTACTGTTATTTGTTTGTGAAGAAGGTATTTTTAATTTAGGTATTTATTCGTTAGTTTGAAATGTTATTTACAATAGTAAAATAAACTTTATTATCTTATTAATAATGGGTTCGCTCTTGACCAAATCTAGCTCAGGGCAAAGATGCGGTCGAGGATGTAGCAAGCTCACCCAAAAGAGAGTCCTGCTCTGCTAGTTATTATTTGCAGCTCCCCATGTCTACTTATTCCTGCCAGCCACTCAGCGGGTCAGTGCGGCGGTACGGACCGGCCTAGTCAGTGAGGCTCTTAGGTTTTAGGGGTGGCGCTGTCCTGCCTGTATTTGGGGCGGAGAGGTGGGGGGGGGGATTGTGGTAATAGCTAAAATGAGTAAGTTTAGTTACATTTTAAATTATAAGTAAAATTTTGTTATTCTTAATTCATTTTGGTTAATAAGGTCAAAAATTTTGTAAAGAAAAACAAATTGTTTTACCCAATTTTGTAAAAGTCTGTTAAAAGCTTTTTTGGTATCACGGTTGCTTGGCTCATAGTTATTTTCGGAATGCAATTGGCTGATTGGTACCTTTGTTCTCGAACACAAAGCACTTTGGTCTCTGCGCTGTGGTATATATTGGTTTGACAACGGTGCCTCCATTACTGAATACATCCAATCACATGTGATTTTGATGACAGTATTTGGTAAGTCTGTCAAAGCTAGGCCATGGATCGCCCTCCCTTGATTTATTAGTAGTGTACCGAGCGATGGAATTCCGTCCCGTCAATAGACTATTGCATTCAAGTCGAGTTTAGTCATAAAACATCATGAATGATTGGGCGTTCTGTCTATTGACTGATTAGTGAGGTTAAGCAACGGACACAGGGGCAGGGCACCTGATGGATGATTAAAGTGGCTATTTATTACTTTTCGTTATTCAGAGGGCACGTTAAACTGTCGGTTCCGGATGTTGTCGGCGACTACAATCGTTTAATTAGGTCAGATGCCATTTGGTGGTTTAAAAATTCCAACAAGAGTTAGTCTAATTCTCCGCATACCTCTTGATTATATCTACACGATAAAGAAGGAAGGCTGTTAAAATTTCACACACGTTGGTGAAAAAATTATCATCGTTGATGATATCGTTTTAGCGTGAGTATTGCGTTTGCGCTACAGCTATTCGTAGGTACACCGGTTATACATATACTCATACAATTGAGACTACTACATCTAATTGATCTGAAGACGCTAAAAACCTTAAAACTATCATTCTAAAAATAGACGCTAAAAAACTCAAGCGTATGTATTATGAGAAGGGCTCCGATTCTGTAACTTAAATTGTATGTCCTAAGGTCTCATGCGGTGTGGTAGGCTCTAAGAAGGGCCGTCTGGTTCGCGACCACCCTCCTACCGAAGTCCGACGCCAAACAGCTCGCTGTGTTCCGTCGGTGCGTGGGAGTACCAGTGCCTTATAGGCATTTTCTTGGTTAATTCGCTCCATCGTCGACCTCATCTATGACCTTGGTCAAGATTGAGGTCAAGAGTTAACCCATCTTATAACAATACAAAAAAAATTAGAATTTCCCCTAATTCCCAAGAAAAACTGGAAAACTCTTGAGCTGCATGAGCTCATTCCACCTGCCCCTTTTTTACCACCTGACCGCTTCTCTTCATCTTTTATATTGCGCACGGTTACGTAATAGAATTCTCTGCCTGCTGCGTCTGTATTTCCGGGCTCATATAACCCGAAATCTTTAAAAATCGAGTGAACAGGCATCTCCTTGGTGAGCTTGTTACAAACTCAACTACATCTCACCCCTGGGCTAGATTGTGGTCAAGAGCAAACCCATTATCTATAAAAAAATGATTCGATTATAATAATGGTACTTACGTGATGAATAATATCCGTAGCAGCATAAAAACTTTCGTGGGGGTCAGGTCTTTTCATCATGTAGGGCCTCGGGAACTCAGGATCCTCGCAGATTTCTGCATTCAAAATAAAATATTTTAGTTATAATTATTGGGTGATTTTTACATCGAATGATTTTAAATATGTGTTTTGAAGCAAATTAGGGATGTGGATCAGTCTTTTTAAATAAATGAACAAGTTTTCCAAAGGAATGTAGGTCGAAATATGAAATAGTAGATTGTATTATAAGGGAGCAAAATAATAGTTTTACGGCAAGGGCGCTTTTTTGAAAAAGCGCCTTTTTTGAAAAGGGACTTTAGTAGATTTCTGAACGTAGCGAAGGATTCAAAGCACGTCGCCCGAGCCAAAAATATATTTTGCGCCCGAGTGATATACTCTACTTTTCATCACCCACTATGAGAAAATAAAAGGCGCCTCATATGTCATTGTAATATTATGATTTAATCAAACATAGAGTAATAACTAAATTGAATTTAAATTGTAGGTATCTAATAATAAAACAACTAAAACTTTATATTTTCAAAAAGTGCGCGGCAAAGATAGTTGCGGCGCACTTATAAAGTGGATGAAAAAGTCATTACTGCCCGTTAAAAGTTTTTTTTTATAGAAAACACCACCTTTGGGTTCACTTAAAGGTGAACCAAGTCGTCTTTTCCGAATAGATGGGATGAAAAAGTATTTTCAGCTCTCCATACAACCATAGACAACCTATTAAAACTGTCGACCGCGGACATTTAAACAACGAAAAAGGCAAGTGTTAAGGTACATTACAACACGAAAGCTGTTAGTAATGCCGAAATTGTATTGATACTGGTATATTTGTGAATTTAAAAGCCATAAATAAAATGGACGGAAACACTTTAACTCATTACAGTACTCTGCAATGGAGTCCGGGCAAGTAACGCATTGGCGCATGGTGTTTGCGGAGTGAGCTAGAAAAGTCATAAACTAAACTTTCACTGTCATCCTTTATGATTTTTTTATATTATTAGCAACATTACTTGGCGTTTAAAGATACGAATACAACCTCATGTTTTTAGAATTAGCTATAGGGTTTCTTGGGAAAAGTTGTTCAGTTTCACAGGGAGAATCACCTCCTTAAGTTTTTCTAACTTATTAAAGTTATTCCACATGAAGGAGTACTACTTTAGAAATAATGTTACACTCTCAAAGGCTCGTACTTCTACACAAAGGTTTTTCCTTTGGTCATATTTTTATAGCAGTGAAACATTATCACAACACTCATATTTATTCAATAAAATAGGATGACCCCCGCCGACTTTAAAGCCAGAATACTGTTCGAGAAAACCTTGTTCCGTTTATATTTGGAAATTCTATAAGATCAATTAAGTTTAGAGTCTGTAATTAGGAAGTTTATTGTTTAGTTAATTAAAGCGATCACTTCGCAAATTTTTGCTACGCATATTCACGTAAATTTCTTCGCGTCGTAGTAGAGTTACGGATCGATAAGACTTTTACGGATCGCAAGAAAATAGCATAGGATACTTTTCCACGCAAACCAAGTCACGGGCGGAAAGCTAGTAAAAAGTATTTACAGATAGTGTAAAAAACGGACAAAGGAAAGCTAAGCCCGGTTAAATTTCGCAGCATATTTTCGGCTTTCGCCAATACCGCTTGGGCCATTATCCCGTGCTGAGGGCGCATCATCTTTTCAATATGGCGACGAACAATAGCGGGCTTTCCTACAGGACGTCCGGTCCTCCTAACGAGCACTGAACCACCCTCTATCTTCCACGATTCCTCGAAATGTCTAGTCTATTTCAAGATCAATATACCACGGCACGGTTAAGAAGTAGAAGCGATTATAGCGCGTTAAGTTTTTGCAAAGCTCCAACTTATTTCATCCAACTCCCGCAAGAATGTACTGTAGATTTTTTCTTCTTTTTGTTAAAATTATAAAAGTTACAGAATGGTTCCTTGAATTTGTTTTATTTTATTTAAAGTGTAAGTAGTTAAACACTTTATGAATAAACAAAAGCTATTTTCTAGTACTTTTAACTACGAAGGTTATAAGGGTTTTACGAGTCATCCTATGAGGCTGACATAGACATTATGTATGGTCTAAAGCCTCGTTTTACTACATTTAAGATTTAAAAAAAAAAGTAAAATTAGAACTAAAAGTATACTTAGAAATTTTAAATCCACCGAATTTCAAGCTTCATTCCTGCGATCGTTCTCGAGAACAAACAGAATGTTAAAATTACAATAAAATTACGACTAACTGCATATTTTAATTAATTTGCCAAACGTCATATTTTTTTCATCGTTTTACTTTCCATAAGCGGTGATAGCCCAGTTGGTAATGAGCAGACTCGTAATCCGTAGGTCACGGGTTCAAATCCTGGTGCGGGCCTGTACCACTAAATTCGTCTTTTTGGATTTATGTACGGATTTCTAATTATCGCTTGCTCAACGGTGAAGGAAAACAGCGTGATTAAACCCGCCCGTCCAAGAAAAATTCATTTTCGAAAGATGAGCGGTCCACCAACCCGCATTGGGCCAGCGTGGTGGACTATGGCCTAAATCCCCTTCGTGTTTCGAAAGGAGGCCCGTGCCGTGCCAAAAAAAAAATCCTGCCACATTTACAACTGTACATGATTTTGCACCCGATTACAGGCTTATAGTCTAGTACCAACTAGATTAAGCCTGCAAACTAGAAAATGAGAAATGAGAAAAAATAATGGTTGTGTTATGTTCCCTTGAGACAATGTATCATACATTAAACGCAGTGTGGCTCCTTTCTAGGCTGCAAAAGTTCAATTATCATCTACCTGAAATGAAAACTAAACAAACTTTGGTCAGTAAGCGTATTAAGTGAAAGTATCATTGACAGAAAAATGGGTTATTGAAGTGCCGTTTGATAAAGATCTTCACCAGCCCTATTAGAGATGCTGTTTAGCGAAGAAGCGAGTCGTAAATTTGCTATTACTTCAGCCAAAAATGTATTTTAAATTGGTGTAGTTACATCACGTTAGGTAGTCATTAGGGTGTTCTGTCGACCACGGCCGGAGCGGGTCGGTGGCCGTTAGAGCAGAAAAGTACACGGAGAAAGTAACAATCTAGAGGCAAGTGCGCTCGAAAGTTAACGAGTGCAGTGGAGGGCGAGGAAAGAGTCTCGGTGGGCTAACTAGAGTCAGTCGGAAAAACATGAGGAAAACCCGCACCACAAAAAAGCGACTGTTTTTAACCGACTTCAAAAAAAGGAGAACCTTTTCAATTCGACTATAATGACAAGTCCGCCAATTGTCGGCCAATTTTCAATTTTTTTTTGTTGTAAAGAGGTGCTCTTGAGGTGGTCAATAAATATTTTAATGAAATTGATTAAATATTATTATATTTAGATGACGTTTTGGTTTGTGGTCATCTGCTGCGCATTGTTGGGATTAAAGTCGGTTGCTTCTTACATTTTCAACGTAGACAATCATAAGTCAAGTGTTTCCTGCGAGAATTAGTTTATCAGAGATTAACTTCTCGACCCGCATTTAAGTATTTAGAAAGAACAGTTAATGGCCATTGGTTTGGTGGAAACTGGATAAACAAACAGACGCGGTAAATGACTTTGTTTTACTAGTCTCGTTCCGTAGTACCCTACGCGAAAATCATAGAATATATGTAGGTTTATGAAATTAAAACATTTTCATAAAAAGTGTACTTCTAACTAAGTTGAATTCGACTTTATTTCATAAGTAAGCAATTATTGTTTCCGTCCTTTTTGAATAAATAAACTTGAATATATCTGATATTTTTGAGTTAAACTAAGTTTAAATCAAACTTAAATCAGCTTTAACAATAGGAGTAATTTGTGACAAAGTCCATTTGAACACCTGAGCCGCGGTAGTCGTGTTCCAATTAATTGTAAATTGGAAATCAGAACCCTTAATTGGCTTAGTTGCAATGTAGGAGGGCGCTCTATATACTGAGCCACGTCGCGTTGCCGCGTGCATCGCAACGGCTCGGCTGTGCTGCAAGGTGAGCCATTTCGTAATCTTTGTTCGGGTTTCATCCGAACCCCACATAGTAAGGGTTCAACCCTTGTTTGCGAAATAAAAAAATAGCCTACAGTAGTTGGTTCATGTGTAGGAGTACTACTGTTTACAATTAGGGTCAGCCCCTATGGATTAACATCCCCGACTTTATTACACTTTTCAACTTTTATCTCTCATTGTTTCATCTCTTTTTACGGTACGTGATCATCCTGCCAGGTATTTGAGCTGAGCGAAAACTTTTTTAGCAAATACTATTGGCCAGATTAAACGCAAATACAAAACCCGAAATTTCCGTTCTGCTCTTGATTTAACTCCGGCTCTGCTGGTTTTGCTTTTGTAATGTTTGAAATTGGAGAGTAATATTGGATTGATTCTTTATTTACTTACCGTTGTATTCGTTTTGGTCGTGCGTATCGCGTTTGTCTCGGCGGCCTAGGGTCTCCCTCCAAATGTTGTATGGCTCCCTATAATCCTCGTCGACGACCGCCGGCCTGCGAACAAACAATTTCGGAACAACATGAAAAGTGTGTTAAGGATGTCCGTAATTCTAACTTAGTTCATCCAATTACAGAAAATGTATTTAAAACAATGCTGGTAATACATTAAGACTTAAGTGATTAGTTCGTTTTGTGGGCTTTGTTGGAATTAAGTGTTCATGATTATATTTACCGTAGCATGTGTATAGGTGGACAGTTTGCTAGTGCTAGGGCGAGTCTTGGGGCTCTACGGTTGTTCCGAGCGTTGGAGTTCTGGCGCAAAGACGGGCAAAAAGGTTTCTTCAGCATATTTGGGATTCGACGGCGGGCCCTTTTAGTAAGAAGCACGGCTGTGGCTGCGATAAATGCTCCTCCCCCAACCACTGCCCCACAGGCTAAGCCTACTGACACACGCAGAGAGGAATTACGTTTCTTCCTGGATGATGGTGGTGTATCAGTGCGGTAGTATTCCTCGAGAAATTCGGCGGAGGCGTTTATTACGGTGGTAACTGCGAAAGAAACATTCCTTGTAGGGCTTTCAATTTTGCAAAAACTACAAATCGATGATCTTCATTCTTTCATTACCAAATTATAAAATAAACTATGCCCTAGACCTCTGTTTTAAAGTAGGTGACATTAGATTGCATTGTTTAAATACAATTAAGGTTAACGGGAGTTATCCTCGGTCAGGATGGAGGTGGTAAATCCACGCATTGAAAGAGGGTACTGTCGGTCCGTCTCATAGTAAAGACAATACGGCGAATTGAATAGGTGTCGCGCGCAGAGTTAATTGTTTGGCGACAAAGGGAGTAGAACTTGAAGGTATCACACGGCGGCTGCTAGCTGAGCTCAGACATTTCGATGCTGGCAAATAAACTTCCCTTCTGTTCTCTACATATAAGCATTGTTGAATCAAGTATAATACGAAGTGGTGCGGCTCACTTTAGGGTTGTTTTGTTATAGAGCCGTAATGTTCGCGTCTTAGCGGGAGGATTGCGGAAGACAACAAGAGAATGAGTAATCGTACAAGTGCTATGATGCCGCTTTTTGATTATAAGAGGTGTCCTTTCAAATATTTAGTAAAATTGTTTTAAGAAAAAAAATAAACGTATAAAAATTTGTAGAGTGTAATTGTATCCGCATTTCAGTAAACCTAAGGTTTTAATCCAGTTTGTTTACGTCAACGTATAAAGTAGGCTACGTATATGTTCAATATTTTGCGGTAGCGTGAGTTTTGGCTCTATATTAGGCTTATCGAAGTAAGTGGCTGCCGCAAGCCGACCGCTACTTTAGGCATCTAGCTTAGTTTAATATTAACTGCCGAAACTAGGTCTAAGCAAAACGTAGGTGGGAGAATGGCGTGGTGCCAGTGTAATAGCCTTGGGGTGCCAAGAGGCACTTCATTTTGAACTAATATCTAATTATTGTGCCTACCTACCCTACTTGTGAGTACATAAATGCTCTTTTTACAGAATATATCCAAGGTGAATAATAATGCGGAAGGCGATTTTCTTTCGCATTTTAGTTATCGCGCATTTAGTTATTTAGTTACGCGATTTTTGCCGCGGCATTTGAATTGACTTAATAACTTTCCTCAAAATTGAGCTATCAAATGCAAAAAGAATTTTTCCAAATTAGCGCCATCAAACAAAAATGATATTTTTTTTCTTTTAGCTTTATTATGTACTTCTATTTAACTCATTTACTGTTCGTGACACACAAATGTGGAACTCTTTTTAAAAAAAAGATTGAAAGAACACTTTCTTTCGAGACTGTAACGAGCATAAAATGTTTGTATTTATTTTATATTAATACTCGTATATTTATATTTATTTTATTGTAATAAGTGTCGTTTTATTATTATTATATTATATGTATAGTCTTTTGTCTGTAAACTCTGTGCGCAAATCTCTCTACCTCTTCTACTTATACTATTTCTTACTAGTTAGGTTGGCTGGAAGAGATTTCTTTTCGAGATAAGCTCGCCTTTGTACACTTATTGTCTTATTGTTAATAATAACTTTGTTTGTGCAATAAAGAATATATATATCTTCTCCTTATCGTGTAGGTATAGTCAGTGGCGTGCATAGACATTTTAGGCAGGGTAGGCAGTGAACTTGTCTAGTTTTAATTGACCGCTCAAACTCGTTTCTATGCGACTTTTGACAAACGAAAAAACTTTCAACGTACCTAGCTTTGAGATGTTTTTCAGAAAGCTCATGCTTTTTAATCGCTGTATTAAGGTTATTCAAATCAAAATAACCCTGCGCCGTTCCATACGTTTTTATAACAGTTTGAAAACAAAATGCACAGAAAACAAAATACTTAAGCGGTTAGTATGCACACAACCCGTGAACCAATAATGAATATAGTGTATTTTAGTAATGTCTTACTGCGGTACCTTTTTTGCGTCAAATCCACGTATCGGCCTTTTGCGATAAGTAATGTTTACTTTTTCTTGAAAAGGTAAACTTGAAAAATTACGCAGTTTAGGCAAACAAACATCATCACCACACTTTTCACAACTTATTGCACTCATTTTGTTCTAAACAAATATCTAACAATCACTATAAACTGATAAAACAATAATTGGCAAAAGTTTTCCTACCTACGTAGTTGCAAAACAAAAACAAACCAATATGGCTGAATGCATCCAATAAGACAAAAAGGCCGCAAAATTAAAAATCTATAACAGCCATTTCAAACTTACCGAATATTGACACTTCTCAATTTGGTAGAATCGCTTTATAGGCAGAGCTTTTTTCTCCATACAATCAGTTTGTTTATATTTGGCGGGGGAGGCGAAACAGCCAATCAGGAGCCCCAATTTCAACACAAAACCTCAACAAAAAAGGCATTTCAAACGAGTGCTTTTAACGAATAATTAGAAAGGAAAATCCGCGCTCCTACGAGGGCTCTTACTAGTTCAGTATTAGAAGTTTAGATGGCGCTGTTTTGAAAAGTTAAAGGTTAGAGAAATGAAGATGGCGTCATTTCGGAAAACGTTTATTCGTTTCACAAAGATCTATGATCGTTGGTGCACATTATAATATTTAATTTTTGTATTTTTTTGCCATGAAAAGCCTAGGGTAGGCACTGCTTTTCTGCCTGTATGGAATGCACGCCACTGGGTATAGTCAAGTATGTGGCGAACTTGGCTAACCCTGGTGTCAGAGTTTTCAAACCGCACAATGGCCTCTGACTTGGTTTTAACGACTGTAGTCAATCGACAATAGCCGGGACCGACAGCTTAACGTGCCCTCCGAAGCACGGAAATGCTCGTGATAAATTGCCACTTTGGTTACCCATCAGGTTCCCTGCCTCTGTGTACGTTGCTTAACCTCACTGATCGGTTGAGATATAATGTCGGTATAGAGATTTATACTGAATAGCTTACACTTATGTGACTAAGACTAAAAGCAGTGCGATCTTTGGCTTATGGTAAGAGCATTTGAAGACTCGAGTGCTCCACAAAGCCGGGTAGGGTCAACACCTTGTCAAAGGTTGGGTGAAGTTCAACAGAGCTTACAAGATGCGCTTGCGGTTTTATCATTTATTTTTACCCTAAAGAAGGACTACAACGCATAACTTTTGATTTAAAAAGTTATTACCAGGTAGATAGCTCAAGTTTTGAATACAATTTATTTAGCCGGTGTCGGTATGATCCAGTTTAATTTAAAACGCACCGAGACTAATTTTTTTTTAATTTGCTTAGGGACTTACATAAGACAAGTGTAAAAAAAACTGTAATTTTTTATATATTTATATTTTTCTGTTGAATTATGAATATCTTTATTTCCTAAAATGTTATTTTTGAAATATTACGACTGTATGTGTTCTAAAATAAATAAAAATATTTATAATACCTAAAAATGCTCGTATACCTGTTGTACATATTTATGTTTTCGTATTGAAAATCTAAAGACATATCTATCACTCATCATAAAAATGGGTTTTCAAGTACCTACACATTCCCTTGGAAGCGAGTCTCCGAGAAAAATAAGTCACTTGTAATAAAAAGTAAATAACTAATATTCATCTTTGATCTTAGTTACATGTAGATTTCACCATTTACCTATTTGTTTAACTATAAATGAAACTACAGAATTCGAGTAAATAGGCTCATCCAGTTAAGCTTGCTACAATCTCGACCGTATGGTCACCCTTGTGTCATTTCACAAAAATCATTTATTTTTAAAACATAGAGCTTTTTCTAAGATTTTCACTTGGAGAGTATTTTTAGAGACACTTATACACCAAGCTTTTTCCCGCGGCTAAGCTCGCACAAAGAACTGTTAGTCACCCATTTCGTTCTTGATCCCTCAGGCGATGATTTTTGAAAAATCACGGAATACGTGTCTCTTTATTTGCTTCAAGGTACATTTTGACGAAGTTTCGAGTCAAAATGTCCAAAAAAATTGTTTTCTCCATACAAACTTTGAACCCCATTTGACCCCCTTAGGGGTGGAATTTCGCAAAATCCTTTCTTAGTGCTTGCCTACCTTATAAAAGACATCTTTTTGACAAATTTCTGCTTTCTAGGTTTACGGGTCTGAGCTAGGCATTGATGAGTCAGTGATTTAGGACCTCAAATTTTATAAATTATAAGATTTGAATTGATAGTTTTTTTTTTTTGTTAAAAACCGATAGAGATCGAATCTAATTTTATACATAGTTAAGAAATTAAATAACTTTCCAAAACTTTCTGTTCTCATTGTTTACAAAAACCAAAATTAAACATTCTTTCAAAGTACAGTTATGTAACGATTTTCTATTAAGCCCTCCCTACACAACTCACTTTAGAATATATTATTCATGACAGGCGTTCATTGTTCGCGGGTAAAAATGATTAAAAGTTAGGGTTTCATCAATCCGGTGTACTACTACGCCTATTTTGCTACCCGTACGGTTTCCTAATTGAGGAAGATTAAATTAACGTTGACTCAGATATCCGTACTAAGCCTGAGCCACTTTGATCCAGTTCCTTATAATATTTTACACTCCAGCAGTCTCCAATTCCAATTACCCGACTTATTTATCTAAGCCATACTTTGTACTTTTCCCTTATTAAAAAATGAATAAATAAAAACATCGCCCAGACGTATTGAATTTTTCGAACAGCTCAGTAGCTATGGTGTAAATAATCCAATAATATTATGTAAATTTAATTTTCTTCCTGAAAGTTTCTCGGATCAAATTCTACGGCGGCGGTCGGCGTGGTTTCACGGGTGAGCGAGAATAAGGCGGTAATTCTATTGATTGCCGGGAATGTAACCGTCCCCTGGAAATTGAATAATAATAATCTGTATATGCTCAAAAGGGCCGCAGAAATTATTATTTTAATAATAGGCTTAGATAATATCCCGTCGGGCATGGCTGCGACCGACGCGTTGCCATAATTGGGAGACGAAATAATCCAGATCAAAGATTTTCTTTAATTACAAGTTCTTCGTTTAACGCGCGAAGATTTATCACTTAAGAGACGATTTCCTCAAAAGAGCTGTGGATTAATTAGAGAAAGATAAAATTTGTGAAATAGCCGGAAGGCTCGCGAGTGCTCTGAACAGATAAGGAACGCCCGATGAGGAGTAATGGATCTATTAGCGTGCCTGGGCCTCCCGTGTTGGTGCCCCTGTGCCGATGCCCTCAGGGGACCCTCTTTTTGTTCTGCGAAAAATCACCCAATCGTGCTAATGAATCTTTCGTATTCACTTTTTCACCGAAGCAATTTGGCGATTAATTTGTTTGGGTAACAGATTTTGATTTGACACTTCCAAGCGATGTAATTTACCAAAAATTATTTGTTTCCCAGTTGTTTCTTTCGAGGATCGGGCTGATTGCGTCATGTAAACGGGTAGCGAATCATTTGTAAACATATTATTTGTGAGAGCTATTGATTTAAGCCCGTATTTTTGAGAGTAATCATTTAGATATGCTGTGACGTGTGCTAGTTTTGGAAAATACATTATGCTGGTATGTTATTTTATAGTGAATGTACTGTCTATTTCGAATTTTATATGTATTTATTCCGGTGCAGTTACGTATAATTATTATTTATTTAGGTGGTGTACTAAACTGTAAAACGTACTAAGGAGTGTGAGGAGTCCATGCTTAAAGATGGTTTAGAATTTGACCTTTAGTTTAGTTAGGAACACTGACCTATTCCAAAGCTGGAAGGGCCAAAATATAGACAAGCCAAAATATACAGACAAACGTATTGGATTTGACATCTACAGTAAGTACAGAGGCCAGCACATCAAGTTACTGCAGTCATTGAAAAACCGCTTATCGTGACAGCATATAGTACTCACATGGGGGTAACCTGATATGAGGTCCTCTGTAGGTATTGGAGTAGAACCTCTATAGTACACATCCATTTTTTGGTCAAAAAATAAATCAGTTTTTAAGTAGGTACATACCGGATCTGAAAGTTATTTCGCTGATCAGGATCCATTCATGCTGGAACTTGAGTTTCATCATAATGTGTTTAGCGGTGCGATTTTGGAGGCCCACGTGGACGGTACGAGCGTGTTCCGAGACGCGGTCTTGCTTGGGCTCATACGAAATGTAGTCCTCTTGCCATCTCTCACCCTCCAAAGAGAAATATACCTCCGCCTCTTTGAATAACTAGAGAGGAAACAAATTAATTAGCTCCTCATATAAAATTGGAAATTTTGTTTATCTGTATATTTGATTTTGTAGCTTTTCGCCCGTGGCTCCACCTGTGTGGACTACTGATTATATTGTGCCCAGCTTTAAAATGTAGCCTATGTCCTTTCTCAAGGTCTAATCTATCTTTGTACCAAATTTCAAAAGTCGGTTCAGTAGTTTAGGTGTGAAAGAGTAACATACAGACAGATGTACTTTCGAATTTATAATATTAACTAGCTTTCCGCCCGCGGCTCCGCCCGCGTGGACTACAGGTTATATCGTGCCCAACTGTGGGATAAAATGTAGCCTATGTCCTTTCCCAGGCTCTAATCTATCTCTGTACCAAAATTCATCAAAATCGGTTCAGCGGTTTAGGCGTGAAAAGGTAACAGACAGACAGACAGACAGACAGAGTTACTTTCGCATTTATAATATTAGTAGGGATAGGGATAACGTTGAATAAGTTTACAAACTAAAACGGTCAAGAACTTAATAAAACCTTTGAAATAAAGATATATTGTTAGTATTCAATAAACGTTAACATCTCACTAGAGTGCATTAGAAATCTAGTACCTAGAGCACTTTAAGGCTACGTCCGTACTACCAGGTGGCTTCTTTTAACGCCCATAGAGCCTGACTTATTAGCAAGGCTCCAAAAACACAGTGTGGCGAACATTCTAGTACGTTTGTTTGACATCGCTACTAGCAAAGTGACTAGCTGCAGCTCTAGCACGATAACGACAAACTCGCGGTCGGCTTACGCTGAAACTTCACTTTGATGGCGCGAGGGTCCCGCGCAAAGGCTTGCTCGCCCTATGGTGTTGTCAATGTTGACATTTTGACATAGGACCGCGGTGTTGTCGCGGCGCTGTCACTATCCTACTCGGCCTGCTGGGCTATAGGCACTAACCAAGCCACCTGTCAGTGCGGTCGCAGCCATACGCTACGTGACTTATTCTTGTTAGCTGCGCGACAGTAAAAGTCTAACCTTAACCTTAACACGTATTCAGTACGAAGTAGACGGTTGCTCTTTCTAATCGGCTGCATTCCCGAAAAAAGGAAGAAACAAACTCATTCTAAACATTTTTTTAACAATCAAAAAACTAAAATTCCGGTTTTATACAATTTTCAGTACCGCGACTAACAAGGGAGTTATGGCGGTTTCAATTATATTTTTGAATAAATGCAAAAATAATAATTTTAAAACAAGCTTTTATTTAAATGAATTTTTTGTATGTTTCCAAGCAAACCCTTTCATTTGGTACCTGTAATGTGAGAGTGCAAAATAAAACAGCTAGTCCGCCATCTTGTGCGCTCCACCACATTGGATTGAGACTTGCATCTTAATACTCACAAGTTAATAAAAATATTGTATCAAACATACGTTGTCACAAAACAGAATCTTAACATAATCTTAATAAATATGTAGTATAGTTTTCAAAATAACCCAATAAAAAGAAAATCCAAAATTAAAATCAAAAGTGAAATGGTCGCAACTCTGCAGGCCGAGTACGATAGTAACAGCGCCGCGACAACACCGCGGTCCTATGTCAAAATTTCAACATTGACAACGCCATAGGGCGAGCAAGCCTTTGCGCGGGACCCTCGCGCAATGAAAGTGAAGTTTCAGCGTGAGTCGAGCGCGAGTTTGTCGATATCGTGCTAGAGCTGCTGGTAACCAGTTGCGTGATTAGTCATCCTTCAAAGTTAAAGATACAATTACTTGAAATTTAAAAAACGCGATACACTTTACAAACTAGAAATAGAGCTGTGCTTACAGTTAATTTTTTTGTTATAATTTTTATTTATGAAAATTAATTGTAGGTACTTAAACATGTTGCCAGTAGACTTATTTTAGGACATACTTACTTCAGAACCTTTTTTTCTCATTAGGTATTTTTGAAACAAATAATATAATGACAATGAGACTCAAATACATACCTGTACGTCCTTAGTGAACATATTGTTGGTGTGAATGTCGACGTAATTGAAAAGCCTAGTATCAGTGAAATCGAATGTTAATTCCACTTCGTCGGAGATTAGCATGGTCTTGTTCCAACCGACCCAGCGGGTCCCTGAAACACGACTCAGGTTGTGAATATGTATCTTGACATTATTATAACGTAACAAGCAGGAATAGTTGGAAACTAACTAGAAATTAAAAAATAATTTAAATAAAAAAAGTCATTATTTATCTATTTGTAGGTAGATGATCATGCCTAGAAGTGGGAAGAAATAGCCAAAACTACGGGATAAACATTCCAAAATTTAAGTGTTTGTTGAATCCCATCGTTATCTGTCTAAAGCTTAGATTTTTTATGTTCTGTATGCATCTAAAATCTCTATTACCTCTAGTATCAGAAGGATCAGGTAACTCAAAATCGTTAGGTCCGGTAAATGAGTCCGTCATCTGACCAAGTCCGTTGATCAGACGACCGTCGCGAACGACGCCATCGTACGACAGATCCTCGAACCGAGCGCCCCCTGTCATCGCCTGCATGTCGCCTCCTTTTGGCGCCGAGTATGTAACTAGTGCCTCTGCAGAAATACAAATTTACATAAATACACCGCTCGAGGCGGCTCTCTATCGCAAAGCACAACAAGATTATTCCTGTAATTAAGCGCAACGGATTTATAATTCAAAGTTCGCTCGGACCATTCGCTTAGCCAGGATCTAGCAAACCTAATAATACTCTATAGAGTCCCGGGACATCGCCAGCTGTGTTATATTGATACGTACGTTTCCAGCGGCAGCCGTACAGTTCGACCCGCATACAAGCTGTTCGCGGGTGCGCTGCATACGGGAAAAATCGAACTTTAGTCGCCACGAATGGAGCCTCTAAAGTAGTTTTCTTTGCAGTGTACGTATTCACGTTTCCCGGAATAAGCTGGAAAAGGAAATAGGTATAAAATTTCAAGAATTCACGAGAACAGCGATTCGGTTTTACAGCAGACTACGGAGACACAAGCGTGGCGCCCGTGCTACCGCAGGAACTTATATGTGGTCTTAAACAGCAATGTTTTATCTGAGAATTGAACGAAATATATTTTCGGTGTATTATCTGCGTACAAAGTATATTATCCGAACAATCTTCTAGTAATCTTAAAAGGGCAGTAAATAGTTTTTCATGAGACTCAATTATGTACTTGTGTTATGATTTTTAACTGGAATTAAAATTTGTAGACCAAGAATGTCTTTTAAATAAAGTTTTCAAAGTACACATATTATATGTGTCGCGGTGTTACGTTGCCGTCGCAATGGGACTAATTTGATGTAAGCCTTTGCAAACCGACCTTAAAAACCTACGCCAGCTCTCTTCACAAACTCAACAACGATACTTGATAAAAGTGAAATAAAAAGCCCTTTGGACGTGACACGGGCCATTAAATAAAACCTCTGAGAAGAAAATACGAAATTATCTAATTTCACCCTGGTTAAACAAGCTCCATGACCTTGTTATCTAGACGTGACATCAATTAGATTTGCGTTGTAAGTGAGCGGGGCTCTGAGGTCTGGTATCAATGAGTATTACTTACCCGGCTTCCGTTGAAGTTCTTGTATTTAACCCATCTATTAAGCTGTGGGCGAAAATACTCGAGGCCGTAGCTTTCTACAAATTCCACGCCGACTGAGTTGGCAAATCTTCCTTGTGACTCTGTAGCAGTGATTAAATAAGGCTCGTGTAGGTCTATCTCCAGGTATTGGCGGCTGTTTGGTAGGATGAGCCCGTTTGGGCACCACGCGCCGCCGCGTATTTCCGTCCTGATCCTGTGCGACAAACCATAAACAAATTACTTCCAAGCTTTTGTTTTTCGTAACAAAATCTCAATAATTGCGTCATTGAAGATAAAAACGTGTTCAGTCCACTCGGTACAATTTCAGAGCAATATTATTTTTCCATCCTATTCATTGTGCCCGCCGATGGGCCAGGGTAAACAACTGGAAAATTCCATAATAAATTTGCAAAGAAGATGAGAATTTTCTTGCGGGTGGATTGACAGACGGTGTTGTCATAGAGACTGTTGTAATTCCACGTGGATTCGCTATTTTTGCTATGAGTTTGAAGGTAAAGTAGAAAAGGGACGCGCTCGTGTTTGTGCATAAGCAAATAAAATTAGCGTTATAGTCAGCGCAAATAGCCTGAAACGTTTCGGTGTGTTTCGTTTGTCAACAGAGGTGAGTCTCGGCTGGCGGCTATTTCATTTGAATATCTCTCGGGCAATCTCATCAGTAGGTACAGCAGAACAAAGAGCGCTAAACGCTGAATTAACGTGGCATTTGCTAAATCGCCTCTGACCCTATGTAAAGTGGCTCAGATGATAAGGCTTCGGCACATCCGGCCCTACTTACATCTTGTTATCTTTAGGGACGCAAGCCCCTAAAGGCTTTTGTAGGATAACGGTCGCTCCGAATTCATATGAAAATTTAATTTTCTGTTAGTGAATTTCTCAAACAATCGTTGAGTTCGTTCTATTGTCTCTTGTTGGCTTATGCGGGCTTAAGACCAGAATGTGAGACCCGCTGTTAATTGTTTGAGCTAAGTATGAGCGTTTTGCGGTTACGGGATTCACAATTATTGTAACAACTTGGCCGTATCATAGCGCCTTATTGTTGTTTAACAATGGCAGCTTCCAGTCATAAGGGGGTACATCCATTTACCATTTACTGCCTCTTTGTACTGGTCCGTAAGAACTTGAAATATTTGTATGGAAGGCAAAATTGTAGACTGAACAAAGGACTAGAAAACTCTGTTTTATGTCAAAATAAAATAAAATCCAAGTGAACCTTAAGAATTCTCGCTCTTAGAGCAAAGCACATAAACGCTGTGCCTTTGCTAGAGGTATATAAATAAGAAAAATTACATTGGCTTAATGCATTGACTTAGATTGTTCTATGCCAGCTGTTGTTCCTAGGAAGCATAAGGTGATTTCTCGGTTTACGCGACTTTTAACTTACTTTGATGTTAGACCAGGAATAAAGTAAAACAAATAATTTCTTACCAGAGATAGGTACCTACTGTAAGAGTCAATAAATAGGACTCTAGGGTGTATCTGTTTTGTTTAACTACAGGCTGACCACTTATCGCCACTAAACTGTTGTTTTATCTTATTAGGTACCCTATTTCTTGAATGTAAATAAATAAATAAAAACTTTCTTACTACCACACCACAAATATAATAGTAAGGTACGCAAAGAAACATTTTAGATAGGTACTACAGTATTTGTGGAGGGCTGGTGCCTAAACTAGATAATGTAGTGGATCCAGTTTTTAGTTCCATATAAAGCTTTACCTAACCTGATTGGGTAGTATAGGCGGGAGTTTTTGCGATCATGAATTGAATCACAAACTATTGGATACATCCTAATCCAATAGCTAATAGGCAATTTTTTTTTTATTCTGTGGGTTGACTTATAAATAACATAAACCACAAACTTGAGTTTAAAATTCAAAATGTGATTATCTCCGCAACAGAAAATTAAAAATTGAGTCTCACCCCAGATATTCATAGCTTGTATAAACGGCTAAAGCAATATTGAGAAAAAATAGCTAATAATCATCTTGATGACGTCAGCTTCCAAATAAGAATAACAGCATCGAAACCGGTCTATTCGGCTAGGAGCTATCTCACAGACATATACACAGACATACATACACATGTCATATTTATAATACCCCTTTTATCGGAGGTAAAAAATAAAGATTCGTACCGAGCACTCAAGGGTGACACACTCTGATCGTAGCTGGAGCTGGCCGAGAGAGAGTCGTTGGAGATGAGCCCACTTTCCATCCCCAAAGGCACCTTGCAGCTTCCAATGTCGGCTGCAACAAAAAGACAGTGTTATTTTATACAATGGGAGATTACAAATATGCGAAGATAATAAGTTTACATCCTTCTTACTAATGCTATAAAACGAGTTTTTCGTCCGGGACTTTCTTCTCGTAGTAATTTGGGAAAACTATGTAGCCTATTTGTTAATCCAGGGTGTCAGTTACCTCGATACCAAATTTGGACAAAATTGGTCCAGCCAGTTGAGCGTGAAGAATCAATAAACATACAAACACACAAAAGCACACAAACTTTCCCCTTTAATATTACTGTGATGGTGTGATGTAATGTGATGTTTGATTGTTGTTTATTTGTTTGGCTTTTCTTACGTCGTAACAAAGCAGTGAATCGACGAGATTTTTTGCCTTTCGGCTGCAATCGAAACTTCACTTTCGTAACTGGTTTCGAAGTGAATATAATTAAAGGCTGTTTGGAGGGGTGAAAAGTGACAAAGGCAATTTTTTCATGCGAATGCAGTCGAAAGCAGAAAACTAGTATTTTTTATAAGCGTTTTGTGTAAATGTTACAGTATGTGACATTTTAAGTAAAGAAGTAAGAAGTTAATAAATGTGAAGAGAGCTTAAATTTCCAAATGTTAAAAATACGAAAGTTTATAGGTGGATGAATATACTCGTATTACTCCTTTACAAAACTGCGGAATAGATTTAGATAGACAGATTAGACATCAGAATGACACAAGAGCTACATAACTTTCCCAAATTTCCACGGGAACGAAATCCCGGGCTCATATTTTGACGTTCTAGATTTGGTACTGCGCTCAACAACACGCTTTCCAAGCAGAGCAAACGCTAATAATAACACAATTAAAAAATAAAAATAAATAAAAACTACAAAAAATCGCGGAACATACATGGGTTATTTTCGGATTCACCCAGGGGCATGGAATCTAAAAAAAAAATATTTGACGCAACCTTTTGGGCCACCCTGTATGTAAGTACACATATGTTTTTAATGCGATCGATTACTTTGACCCTAGCACAAAGCTATGCTAAGGATCAAACTATTTGGTCGAAACACAGACTACACGTATGTATACCCATCGGAAATTATTTGTATTGCACAATTCAATTGATTAAAATGATTTCTTCAAATCAATCTTCCCTATTTCAACTAGGGCATTTCTCAAAATAGTTTTACCTAAGAAAGAAAAATGGAAAAGAAAATTGATTGCTTCCGTAAAAACTCGTCTCCAGCAGGCGTACCAAGGCAATTTAATATTAAAAGACGTCTTCAAGGTTCATTTTTGATAGAGCGTCAGAATAAAAACTAACTTATTCTTGCGTGCCGCGAAAGTTTTTTATAATTCGAATGGAATGGAACAGCACGTCAGTACGGCAAAATTGTACTATCATTGCCTCCGATGTTCTCAGCTTCTAGTATCACTAGGAACAGAGGGGGCAATGGTGATACAACTTTGCCGTGCCGTTCCATTCCGTTGGAATTTTTTAAGGGCTCATTAGGTTATTTACTTATAATTATTATAACGAGACGATGTTTTGAATTGCATGGTTTATTTTCGAGAGGATTCCCTTCTACCTGTTAAGTTTTTTCTTAATTAAGGAAGGTGTTATGTCACGTCACGGCAGTTTACAATAAAGCTACGCCATAGAAAATACATCCCTATAAGTAAATTTCGTTATTAATTATCTGAATTGATTAAGACAACAAAAGCTCCCTTTGTATTATGAAAGAAAAGTAATGACCTCGAATTAGATTAATAAAATTAATCTAATGTCATGAAAGTTAAAAATCTTTTAGACGGTGGATTAGGTGGCTGGAAAATTAATCTTGTTAGACTTTTTTGCCCTCTTAGTTATTATTATTAGGTAGGTGTAGTTAATTATTATGTTTACTTTTATAGGAATAAAGTTGAACGGGTTTTATGTACATATAAGAGCCGGGGGCAACAAGCTCTGTCGGAACCACCAGGTACGCAGCCCTTCAACCCCTCAATTTTTTGTTTATTTTCCTGCTTTTAATAAAACGAAAATACAATATACAACGTCGGCAACGCACAAAGAGAAAAAAATTCAAATTCGGTTTTGCGGACGGCATAATTTTAACATACGCGGGTTTATTTTCCGTTACCTTCTCTGTGTAATCGTATTTCGAGATTCGTGAAAGTACAAACACAATGTTATTTATTTGAATTATTCTATAAGAAAAAATATGTTTTTTGGGTACGTTTTGAAGTTAATAGATTCGTTTTGCACGGATTTAATAAGATTATCAAAAAAGGTACTGAGTTGGTAAATTATTTTGTGAAGGAGATCCGTCATTCTTCTACTATTTAAATGTAATGTGCGTTTTATAATTGTTCCTCATTTTACTTAGTTTTTGCATTAATGAAACTCAGTCAGCTCTTTCTGTCTGTACGTCCTGATCTTACAAACATTTACATCTAATTCACAGCACCGCACCGTGTGATAAATTACACACGAACAAATTACATGAAACTCGCTTGAGAAAAACAAACAATTTATTACGAAGACAAACGAGCGAGACCGCTGTCGCGAGGTGATTTTAATTATAACACGATAATGTTCCATACGGTGGGATTGATATCCTAATTCCCCGGTTGCTTTCCCCCGCCTCACCCCGCACCCGCCGCCGCACAACACACAATTACCCATGTTTATCGACAACCGCACACACACATCCGAAACAAATATAATCGAAGTACCTTCTCAGGAAAAATAAATAAGCTCCCCTTCTCCCATTTAATTGAGACAATCCTACTCTACAATGCTTTTTCTTTGAGATTAATCTTCAGTAACAATACTGAAAATAACTTTATAATTTTGCTAACATTTCCAATTATTCGTTTACTATTTATATAATAGCGATAATAACATTTTTAGATTTTTTTAATGGTAGGGTAACGAATCGATTAAGGAGAGTGATCGCCAGCAAATCTAGCAGAGAATTAACTCCAATTTGCAGTCACCCCGGAGCGGAAAAGTGAGCTTAACTTGCTACCTCATTACATTAATTGCCGGTCGCAAAGGAGAATAACTATTAAAAATTCATTGTTTCCAGCTTTCCACAAAGTTTGCTCGAATAGCATTATAAATATTTAATTCTGTTGAGACGCCGCGCCTAATGTTCTAATTTAAAATTCTTACGAAACTTAATATTTGAGCGGGGTAGGCCCCCTAGGGGTTGCGGGCCTACTAAAACGTATCTACATTTCGGGTCACTCGCAAATATTTGTTACATTGCTGCATAAGTATAATTTGTACTGAAGGTGTAGGTTGTGAGAGGCGCAGTGAAAGGCGGTCGTTGCGAAAATGCGGTTCGACTGAGGTCCCGCTCGGGATGACTCGGTAGAGGGCTAGACTTGCACGCTCAGTAGTACATAAATTTTCCGTTGGTACCGCATCGGAACCGCAGTAGCTAGAACGACCTCCGTACCTCGTACGTGTTGCGCTGCCAAATAAAATGTTAGACGAACCATGTGAACATTACACGAGCGCCCGAGAGCAACGACGATGAGTAGCGGCAGCGACCGGACACTGACATGTACCACACGTCCTGTCTACATCATAATACTTTCAATTTATACAACATTATACATCTTCTTCTTATATACAAAATTGGAGGTACTGATTCACTGACTCATAAACGCCCAGCCCAAACCTTTAGACCTAGAAAGCTGAAATTTGGCAAAAAGGTGTCTTTTATGACGTAGGCAAGCACTAAGAAAGGATTTTTCAACCCCTCGGAGGTGAAATGGGGGTTCAAAATTTGTATGTAGAAAACAATTTCTTTGGCCATTTTGACTGGAAACTTCGTCAGGATAACCTTAAAGCAAATAAACGGACACGAGTTTCGCGATTTTTCGAAAATCATCCCCTAAGGCAGGGGTGGCCAACTTGATTATACCCAAGATCTCCTGTTTACTAACGAAACCCTGTGCGATCTACCAATTACATACTTCTTGAAATCTTAAATGAAACAGCATAGTTCAGTACACAATCATGTAGTATTTTTTATTTATTATATTAAAAGAAAAAACTTAAATCTGAAATGTTTTTTATTTTTTTGCCTTGCCACGATCGACTGGACTAACAGTCACGATCGACCGGTCGATCGCGATCGACCGGTTGGCCACCCCTGCTCTAAGGGGTCAAGAATAAAATGGGTGATTAGAAGATATCTTTGCGCGAGCGAAGCCGCGAGAAAAAACTAGTTTTGCTTATATAGATATTTAGTGTAGAGACAGTTCTTTTTAAAATAATAAGAGCAGACGGTATAGCTGATTAGGTTGGGTGGTTTGGTTTTCTGGGGGGGCGCTGCCGCGGGCACCGTCGCTCCTGGCTGTACGCACGGTAGGTGTGGCGTTCTGGTCAGGTACCTACTGGATAAAATTAAACTCGCCCCCGGCCGAGGGCTCGCGCTGAAATTTAATCTCTCCAGTTTATGGAGATTTGATCACAGTTTTGTTTGCATGTCATTTATTTTAGTTTGTTCTGTCTAATTAAAACGTTGCTTTTAAATGAAATGAAACTTGAAGAGAAAGTTATTCCGAAAACTTTAGCTGGATCTTTACGAAGTGCAAGATAAACTGATTTAATAATATTCACTTCTAACACTTCTAACAATCTGAATAAATTATTGAATCTATCCTAGTGTTAGTAAATATTTTCTACAAACTACACCACTGTAAAACGCTGATGTGAGTGTATACCTGCGGATTACATTTTTGCGTAAGTCAAAAAGACAAATGATGTCAGATATATTAGGATTTGTTAGAACTATAAGAGGGCGAATAGTTTAAAATGGAGATGTGTAAAATATGGGATCTTTCTCGTTGTCTCTACATAAGTTACGGGGAGGATTATTAACAGAGATCGGGCCGGTATAGGGGCGACAGCGGGGCGGGCGCGGGGTGGGTACATGTTTAACGTGTGAAACAAACAAGCCTCGGCTTTGTTCACACCAAGATGTAGAGGTCTCTGCTGGAATAACTAGTAAACACACCCGACACTACACGTCTAGTTATAAGTGCGAACTAGAAAATAGTTGTCATAAAAAACAAGAAATAATTTCGACAAATTTAGGTTACGTAGTTAAGTATAATCTGAATCACATAAAACATTTCAAAAAGCAATAGCTACATTTATATTTGCAATTGCAAGGAAAGAAATGGTAAAGTTGATGGTTTACCATTGCCCCCTTTGTTCCTAGTGATGCTACAGGGGGTAATAACATATTAGAGGGATATGATAATACTATGCCACTGGAATTATAAAAGCAGCCATTATCTACACAGAAGGCGTGAGGCCTCTCGAAAGATGTTAGACGCGTCAACAGCAAGTCGTATTAAGAACAGGAAAGGCTAACATTTCTCAATTAGAAAAGGACTACAAGTTAGGCGTCAACGGGCGCATCCATGCCGCCTTTATCACCATGTCTGTGAGCACAAAATGTGGTCTGTAACGTCTCCTCGCCCGTTTCAGACATTAGGTAGAAATTAATGATGTGGCACTGAGCGTAGCGACTCTGACAGACATCTAGCTAAGGGTTCATTACCCTGTCTTGCCAAATACGAGGCGGAGGAGTGCTTTGATAGCCTGAAGTGAAGCGGAAAGCGATAATTTAACATCTGGATTTGAATAGTGCCAGGATGTTTTCTCTGAGTTTTAGTTCTAATTCCTATACAAGGGGGGTTGTAATGTCAGAAATGTGAAATTCATGGTATTGCTAACTTTGTTTATGAAAGTTTCTCCGATGAGTTTTATTTTAAATCACAACTTTAAACATATCAATCAATAATGAAATGTTGCTCAATAAACTTACCAAGTGAGTAAAGTTTATGGAGCAACATTTAATTTATCTCGTTGATTGATATGTTTAAAGTTGTGATTTAAAATAAAACTCATGGGAGTATAATTCAGGAACATCATTTTAGAGATATTGTTAGAACTAGAGGTAAGCTTAATTTATTTAATTGAAACACTATACCGATGAATTAAAAATGCCTTTTAACACCGTAATCTAAAAAAACAAATCAAGTGACTCTCGGTGGGGTCGTCTAGGGTTATTTATGTATTTCGTCTACGTGACGGGAACTAAGATTATTAGGTATAAATATACGGTTTTACTCAGTAAGGAAAAAAATAACATATATCTACTTCTTAGGTACTATGTACGAGTAAGTATATACCAAATAATACGTGTAAATATTATAACCATCAATTTGTCGACTTACTCGTACGTGCAAAATGGTTATAACTCCATGTTTTGTTACGAAATCACTCCGGAAGAGCCCTAAAGAGTGAAACATGATTTACTTCTATCCATTAAATTATTTGAGTGAGAGTTGTGAATACGAAATGTGCTCATACGCCGTTTCCTGTACACTGACTACGGCCGGGCCTGGAAACTTCTCAGTAATTTATTGTTAAAGAGTCGCATTACTTCAGGGCAGAAGGAAGGAACTTTTGAAGGGGAATTGTAACTACCCTTCCTTGGATTGTAATTGTTTTGTTTACGGGTTTCCGCCTTACTGTTTGGCTTGACGATAAGCATTCAGCTTAACGGTAATTGTTAATGACAGTGCCTAATGCTTGATATCCGACAACGCCTTCATTGAAGTTGGCGTATTAGCATATTAGTTTACAATTAGGTAATTGTAGTTTTGATCCTATCAGTCAATCGCACAGTGAGGTATCAGAATTAGGTTAAATCGTCTGTTATATCGATGTGATGTGTAGATTATTTATTACAGACGAAAACGTTGTATTTGATTGAAGTAAATATAACTTTTAACTATGTTTCGTACAATAACAACCGGACAGAGCGATTCCAATTGCTCGTTTATGCGTTACGCCATATATACTAGTTACTTGTAAATCAGCACCTATCAATTAATCGATAAGGGTCTCAGGTTAGTGCAAAACAGTTTTCCCCTTTATCACCCTGTGAGCAAACCTCACTTACCCAGGTAAGTACTTATAATTGAATTGAAGTGTATATATATTAACAAAATAACGTGCGGTGAGCGCCGGTGCCCGTCGGTAAGTTATTCTGCTCCATTAGTTTGCGCCCGCCTGTCCAAATTTCATACTCTGCTTCACCCGTGTACATATCTCGCCAATAAACCGCACACCTCATTTCTAGTAGGCATACTATATGATGACACTAAAATTCATAGCCCTTAAAAAAACGTGGTCTTTACTTGCGAGTAGCAAGATCATAAAATCTGGCTGAGCCTCAGTTCACGCAGGCGAAGAAAATCTTTGAAAAACAGTTCCAGGTTTTTCAAAGATACAGAAAATTTCACACAAAAGTCGTTACAGCATATAATAATTTGTGCTAAACCCAAAAAAACGCCGCGACAATTATTCGAGTACATTGAATATCCCGCGTGAGAGCCAGTGTGAACAGTGTGAGGAATACGTTTACCAGTGGGCCAGAAAGAGTGAGGAATACGTTTCTCTTGCGGGAACAATTTGTCACTGTCTCCGCCAATTTCCTCTTGTAACTAGTTTTTTCTTTGCGCCACGTAAATTTAATTTCAGCTCTTCGTTGAACCGGTTTGGAGCTGTTTTAACCGGCCAGTTCGACAACTATTTTCTCGCACGTTTCTCAGACACATTAGTTCTGGCGTCGTAGCACTCTTGTAACTTACCCGCTGCTCCTATGCCTGCGAAATTTGTTTAAGGCTTGCTTCCTTATCTCCGGCCATTCTTGCGTAAAGTACCTATACTGTTGTGAAATATTTAGCTATTCAAGTGCGGTGTTACAAACTTGTAAGAAAGTGGGACAGGAAGCGTGAAAAAGGGCCAGGCCCTTATTTCACGCCGGTTGCTCCGCCACATCCGCTGTTATCCCTCTCAAACCATGTAAAATCATATAAAAAACAAGTTTCAAACCCTACATCCCGCAGGAACATTTTATTTATTGAAATGAATAAAATGTGATAACTTCTTCCGACAATTCACATTTTCTTCATTTTAGGAAAATCTTTTATGAATGGAAAACGTTTTTACTGATTGAAATGTACTCATTGCCACAGTGAGGATATGAACATGTTACACATCCTGAATAGCATCGATTATATCACAGTACTAATTCGAGACATACTCGTACTTGACAAAATGTAAGCGATCAAAATCAAAATCAAAATCAAAATAGTTTATTTGTAAAAAACGGGTGTATACAAAAGATGTTAAAAATAATAGAAGGACCTCCGAATTCTGCTCACATGAGCGTACAAATGTTTTTAAGTTTAACACACGTTTAAACAATAAATTAACATGCTTGCTAATTATTAGAATACAATTAAAATAAACTAAAACAGAAACTCATTTAAAAGAGTCTGAGAAAAATTCTTCTAAACTGTAATAACATTTATCACTTAATAGACCATACAATTTTTGCTTGAAAATAGAGACATTGAATTTTTTTAAATAATCAGGAAGGTGATTGTATACACTGGGCGTCAAAAATAAGTAGTACACTTTTCAAATTGCAATTACTCCTAAACTATAGTAGTTACACTTATGAAATAAAAAGCAGTTTATAGTAAACTTAACGAAGTTTATTAAAGTTATATTTTATTTGGCATGAATAAAGTTTCAAACTTAAAATTAAGATAAATACTAAAAAGTATCAATTTTTAACGATATGTCAACCACTTAATTTTCACGTTTTGGAACTTTTTCACAATTTAATAACTTGTGTTGCCGCCTCGGGCTCTAATTACAGCTTGGATCCGGTTTGGCATGCTGAACACTAAGTTTCGGAGGCGGTGTTGGGGAATATTTTCCCATTCTTCTATCAGCGCATGTTTTAGAGCCCTGAGTATGGCAGGAGGTGGACTGCGCCTTCTGACTAGCCTCCCAAGCTCATCCCAGGCGTGTTCAATCGGGTTGAGATCTGGGCTTCTCGATGGCCAAGCCATCAAGTTGATGCCAACCTCCTGAATGTACTCTTGTACGTGGTGAGCAGTGTGTGGCCGGGCGTTATCATGCATTAGGATGGCTCCATCACCCATATTTATTAAATATGGCCCTGCATACTCGTTGAGGATCTCCGAGGCATATCTTTCACCAGTCAAAGTCCCATTTTCTATTACCACAAGCTCTGTGCGACTCTCTGAAGAGATACCAGCCCATACGTGTACAGAGCCCCCGCCATATTGGACTCTTTCCGAGATACAAGCTTGAATGTATCGCTCACCGGGTCGTCTGTAGACTCTCCGCCGTCCATCTGAAGTGTATAAAGAGAATCGAGACTCATCTGTGAATAAAACTCTAGCCCATTCTTCTTCGCCCCATTGTACGTGTTGACGGGCGTAGCGTAGTCTTGCTACGCGATGCTCTGTCTCAAGTTTGGGGCCATTTGCTGGTCTTAGAGGCTTCAGGTTAGCTTCAGCAAGTCTTCTTCTCACTGTACTCTCACTGATGTAGTCTGTTCGGGTCCGAAGAAGCTGTTGCTGAACCTCAACTGCATTAAGGTGTCGATTTCTTAACACAGTGGAAACAATAAAGCGATCTTCTCGGGTACTTGTGCACCTGGGTCTGCCATTACCTCGTCTCCTTAGATGGTTTCCAGTCTCTTCGTACCTTTGCTTTACTCGCTGAACCGTTCTTAAAGTTACACCCACCCTCCTTGCAGTACGACGCATACTGATGCCCACTTCGAGAAAAGCTAAGATTCTTGCACATTCTTCTGGTGAAAGAGGCATGATTAGTCAAATTTACTCTCTGAAGATACCTATGCTTTTCAATTACAATTGCTTTATCAGCAGCGAATGTGTCAAACACAAAAATCCTAAGTAAGACAACACCTTTCAACAGTTTAAAAAAAGTGTTTTTATTTATTCGTTTTTTTTTAAGTCAAGCATTATAAGTTCTTATAATGCATGAAGTTTTTATTGAATAAGATTAAATTTTCTTTTTAACCTTTTTTGTTTCAAAGGTCTAAGTTTTATAGTTTGGGAGAAATCGCAATTTTAAAACTGTACTACTTATTTTTGACGCCCAGTGTATTTTTGGTGCCATACATATTATACTTTTATTTTTTAAAGCTGTATTCGAGTGGAAAAGGCAAAGTCGCTTATTGTACCTTAGTTCACGGGTACGGCTTATATTGTCAGGGAATAAAATTCTATTCGTTTTGACAAACATTCCGACCTCATAAATGTACATTGACGTTAAGGTTAGTAATTTTAGGGATTTAAAATAGGGTTGACAGCTGTCTAAGCGCCTAAGTCCACACATTGCTCTAATGCAGCTTTTTTGAGCACGAAACACTGTTGTGCGCTCTGAGCAATTACCCCAGAATATAATGCCGTATCTAAGGTTAGATGCAACAAACGCATGGTATGCGGTAAGCACAGCCTCCCGATTTACAATTTTAGATAGTTCATGAAGTGCGTAGGCATATTTATTTATCTTTTTACATAATTCGTCTGTGTGTTTTACCCAAGTAAGTCTATTGTCTATATGTAACCCTAAGAACTTTTTTGTTGTTGTTTCTTTGATAACTTCGTTTTGGTATATAGCTTTAATTTGTGTTCTTTGTGCCCTTTGATAGAAATGCATGATATTTGTTTTATCTAAATTTATTGTTAAATTGTTATTTTTCAACCAAGTTATAGCTCTATTTAGTGCATCGTTAACATTATTCTCATACTCAAGAACATTGTCACATTTTATAACTATTGTGCTGTCGTCAGCATAAAGGGTCATTGGATATGGAACATTTGTTGGAAAATCGTTTATATACGTCAAAAACAGTAACGGTCCCAATATACTACCCTGTGGAACTCCAAATTTTATATATTGACTAGAAGAATGGTAAGTTTTTTCAGTTTTAGTTTTTATACAGATTTTGGTAATTTCTGTGAACTGTAATCTATTGCAAAGGTATGATTCTAATAGTTTTAAAATATTACCACGTACCCCTAACTTCTCTAGTTTTTTTAACATGATTTGATGATCAACGGAATCAAAGGCCTTAGTCATATCCATATAAATTGCACATATGTCTTTGCCCATATCCATGCTATCTATAATTATTTTAATGTTATCATAAATGGCCAAGTTGATACTTTTATTTTTCCTGAATCCTTTCTGTTCCGGTACTAGTATATTGTTTCGGTCTAAAAAGGATAATAATGATGAATATATTACTGTTTCAAAAACTTTAGAAATAATAGGGATAAGAGCTATTGGTCTATAATTTTGCACGTCGTGTTTGTTGCCTTTTTTTTTAAATAGTGGCTTTACTACTGAGACTTTTAGCTTGTCTGGAAAAATTCCTTTAGTAATTGATAGATTTATTAGATATGTTGATAGATTTATTAGTGTGTTGATATGACTGGAGCTACATATTTAATTACCATAGTAGAAATAACATCATAACCAGTACTCTTTTTATTTTTTAAGTTTATTATTATTTTTTCAACATCCGACGGTAAAATAGGATTCATAAAAAGTGAGGATGACACACTTTTTATTTCACAATCCTTTATTTGATTGACATTATGGGTGATTTTTGGTAATGAAGAGACAAAATAATCGTTAAAAGCGTTCGCAATTTCTTCAGGGTCTGTTAGTGTAGTATTTTCAATATTTAGCTGTGATATCTCGTATTTAGGGTAAATTGTTTTATTTTTATTTATTATATTCCAAGTGGCTTTTGTCTTGTTCGTAGCAGTTTTTATAAAGTAATTATTTTGAATAGATTGAGTCAACTTTATTATTTTTCTAAATTTTTTCGTATATGTTCTTAGTATATTTTTATTTGTTTTACTTTTATCAGTGTAAAATTTCCAAAGAAGTTCACGCTTTCTCTTACTGCAGGTTTTTATACCACGACTTATCCATGTCTGTTTTTTATTAGTATGAATAGTTTTTGTTACAAATGGGAAACATAAATTATAAAATAGTTGAAAGAGCTCCAAGAAATCTTCGTAAGCTACATTTGGATCGTCTGGTAGGTACATATGTGTAAAACTAAGGTTGGAAAGGCATGAATGAAATTTGGCTAAGTTATCTTTACTGTAGTCTCGCCGTCTTATTTTCCATGAACTAAGTTTACAAGTTTTCTTTACAGGATAAGTGAGTAGCTGAGCTGTATGATCTGACAGGCCATAATCTAGGACTACACAACTACAACCTCTGGATTTACTATGTGCAAAATTATCGAGGCAGGTTTTACTTACCAGTCTAGTCGGTTGGTGTAGATGTAAATTAAGATTAAAGTTTAGGAGAAAATTTTCAAAATATACAGACTGTTTGTTTCTAACCAAAGTATTGATATTAAAGTCACCACAGATTATCACACTTTTTCCTGACGTATTTATAACTTTTTGTAAAATAAGCTCTATTTTTTCATAAAAAATGTTAAAGGATACTGAGGAATAATTAGGAATTCTATATACACATAGTATTACTAGTTTATGAGCAATTAATTCGATGGCACAACATTCTACCACTCCTTTGACGGACAGCTTTGCTATTTCAGATAGTTCTTTATACTTATGGATTTGATTTTTTATGAGAATACATGATCCACCCTTACTTTTATTGTCTCTCGAGTAAGTAGCGGCTACACTGTAATTTGGAATTTGCATTAAGTCTTCATAGCCGCATCTCATATTGTGTTCGGTGATGCAGATGACATCTACTTCTCGCTGCTCCGCTGCTAATTCTTCAAGATGTATTTTTAACTCGTCCGATTTTCTTATTAAACCAGATATGTTCTGGTGTAGAATATTTATATGATTATATACGAAAAAAACAGTTCTGGTCTTTCTTTTCGGTGACGTTGTTAGTTTGACTTTGGTGCGGTGTAGAGTTTTGGGAAGAAAGTTTGCTTTCTTGAATGGGTTGGTTGACTTGAATGTTATAATATTTATGTATATATTTATTCAACTCTGTCATAATGTTTTTCATCCCTCTGTTATTTAGCACTCCATGAACTCAAGAAAACATAGATTTGTCATGAGCCAGGTTGCGATTTGAATCGAGTATATATGCGTATTTATGTACTCTATTGTCCAGACATAAAAGATTGTTGAAAGTTTCAATTCTTTTATTAAAAATGTTGACATAAGCGCCGAATTTAAAAGTCGGCAGACAAATAATGATGTTTGTATGTTTGACCTTCATTAATTTATTTCTTATTATAGACACAAGCCTGTTGTAATCTTTTGAAGATTTGAAGTCTTCTTCTCCGATGAGCAGAACACAATAATCATGTTTCGTGTATGTACGTAACTTAATATCAATATTATTTAGGAGCTCATGTACGCCCGCGTTTGGTGTAAGAAAGTGGCAGAATTTCTTGACGTTTTCTAGGGTTTCCCTTGCAATTTCAGTTACTTTATTTCTTTTGTTATTGCTTATTATGCTGACTTCGCTTACTTGAGAAGAGCTTTCATAAGAGGTTTTTAATTTAGGTTCAATCGTAAGCACAGCCACACTGACGTGGCACACCGCCAACACCCCAAGAAATAATAAAATCCAACGTCTAATATTTTCTTTGATTTGCAACAAGAAGTTTGCAATGTAATTGAATTTTAAAATATGAGTTGGGTTCTATTTTTAATAAATGCAGAGGGTAAAATCTCTTAACAAGATTATGTCTACGAAAGGTTTAACAAAAATAGACGCTTTTTGTTACCGACAAAACAGGAAATGAATTAAGAGGTACGTATTAAGAGCACTTTTTCGTAAAATAGTAAATGTACTTACAGGGGTTATGCTAAAGTGATCAACTGAACCCTTTTTTACAAGTAAATTGAAGGAATGTAACTTTTTTTATGTCTGTACGTATTTTCTTTCTTTCAAAAAAACTAAATAAATTTTATGTTATCTTAAAGGATAGAAGAGAAGGATGATGGAGCAAATATTTAATGGATTGTTTTACGGAATAAAACATGCACCAGTTCTTGTTGACTAGGTACATATTAATTTTCCACGTTAAAAAAAAGTATGAGCCACCGACTTCAATCCCAACAACAGTTCACACAAAGTAGATAACTAGTATTTTTTGCAGACTACAATGCCCATTAGCAGATTACCACAAACGAAAATGTCACTCATTTATTTAGATGATGTTCTGGTTTATAGTATTTTTTGTTTTTGTTGATTTTTTTAAAAGCGCTGAATCTTTTTCTATAAAATTTATACGCAACCACTATCTTGAGAATCGGTCCATAATTGGCGGAGAAATCGGTGAACATACATAAAAAAATACATACAGTCAAACATAGAACCTCCTCCTTTTTTGAAGTCGGTTTAAATTATTGGGCCAAGTTCGAGTAATACTCTTTAGTTTTTTGTTCCGACAGAATGCAAAAAAAGTATCACTAGGGTATCTTCTTTGCATTATTGTTAAATCTTTATAATTTTTAAGAAGTTTATGTTTTTGAAGTTAACAAGTTTAAATATAAAATAAAATTAATTTTCTTACTGCACCTGTTCGAACAGTGCAAGGAATTAATCGGAAAATTCGTTTTTATTGCAGGCCGAGTACGATAGTGACAGCGCCGCGACAACACCGCGGTCCTATGTCGAAATGTCAACATTGACAAAGCCATAAGACGAGCAATCCTTTGCGCGGGACCCTCGCGCAGTCAAAGTGAAGTTTCAGCGTAAACCGAGCGCGAGTATGTCGTTATCGTGCTAGAGCTGCTGTCATACAAATGTGCAGGGCCCCGATTCTGTAACTTCAGTTGTATGTCGATAGAATGGAGGCCATTTTATCTGTACAGGTGGCGAATTTGAGAACTATTTTTTTTAACATATATTTGCTAACAACCACTCCGACAAGCAGCGCCACCGCCAACCGAACATAAAATTGCAAACTACCTAGCGACTGAAAATTCAGTTGGCGGTAGGGCCACCAGTCAAAGCAGCTGTCATTAGATGTATGAAATTGGGATAGTTCTCAATTACGCCACTTGAACGGACAAAATGGCGACCATTCCTTCGACACACAACTGAAGTTACAGAATCGGGGCCGTGGTAAAACCATACACGCCTTTAATCCCTGTTGGCAGAGCATCAATGGTTTTGAACCTCTAGACGTAGACGCCTAGCTGATATACATTTCGATTACGATTATGATGGAACTGTGGTAAGACCTGGTCAGGCTTTGGCCGCAATGCAGCATAACGCTTGGCGTCTCACTTACTTTCATAGGATTTCATCTATGTTTTCATTTGTTATATGCAAATTTATACCAGCATATTTCAATTTCTGTTTGGTAGAATAAGTAAAAGATTGTGCTTGACAGTTTTATAATTAAGCTATCCAACGCGCG
Organism: Aproaerema taeniolella; assembly: GCA_949987775.1. NCBI lineage: Eukaryota > Metazoa > Arthropoda > Insecta > Lepidoptera > Gelechiidae > Aproaerema > Aproaerema taeniolella. Next base: position 21,719,332 of record OX465242.1, on the reverse strand, counting down.
GTATCATGGAAAATGTAAAAAATCTTCACCAGCCGGTAGATTAATTCTCTCTTACAAAACATGGTGTATTAGCTTTTATTTAATTTTCTTGTGTATATGGATGCAACTAAATAAATGTAAAAAATACTAACATGAGATATATTTCGACAATTGCAGGTAATTGAGAGAACTGTAAATTACGAGGAGAGTATTTGACCGAACTCCACAAAATTAAATGTACTACTCAGTATACGCAGAATGTAAATCTCTTACATTCTATGAGCTTATATCTAAGAGTGTCTATTCCCAAGCTGCAGACGATTAAAAGGCGCTAAAGCCTTTCACATTCCAGTTATTCACAAAGTTGGGGAAAAACTTCGTTTTCGGGTTCCGTACCAAAAGGGAAAAACGGGACCCTATTGCTAAGGCTCCTCTGTCCGTCCGTCCGTCCGTCTGTCACCAGGCTGTATCTCATGAACCGTGATAGTTAATGAAACAGTTGAAATTTTCGCAGATGATGTATTTCTATGTGCCCTATACAACAAATACTAAAAACCAATAAAATAAATATTCAAGGGGGCTCCCATATCTACAAAAAACGTGATTTTTTGCTCGTTTTTATAGAAAGTCTGTCCGAGGCTGTATCTCATGAACCGTTATAGTTAGACAGTTGAAATATTCACAGATGATTTATTTCTATTGGTTCTATAACAACAAATACTAAACCAGAGTAAAATTAATATTTAGGGGGCTCCCATACAAAAAATGAGATTTTTTCGCTCGTTTTTATAGAAAGTCTGTCCGAGGCTGTATCTCATGAACCGTGACAATTAGATAGTTGAAATTTTCACAGATGATTTAATAGGTCTTTACCTATGAAAATGCTGATTTTTTCTCAAGCTTTATTTTATTCATAATTCATTTGATTGAACAGCTATTACTAAAATTGTTTTTTATTTAAAATCTTTGCCATATAACGGAGATATTGAGCCAAATTAATACATATTTACTTTAGATTTATTTGCTAAAAAAGAAGCTCAAATATAGCTCGTTTCATCTGTTGCCCGTTTCATTGCTTATTTTTGCTGTACCGTTGTAACATTTACAAGTTTCAATAAAGTAAGTATGATGAAAATTAACTTAATGTTGTCGAAACCTATGCTAAATTTGGATTTCGCATTCCCGAGAAAAAGTCAAAAACGTTAGTATGGAAAATTCAGTTTTCCAAAAATATTGTATGAAAAACGGCAATTTCATACGTAAAGACCTATTATTTCTATTGGCCCTATAATAACAAATACTAAACAGTAGAATAAATTAAATATTTAAGGGGGCTCCCATACAACAAACGTGATTTTTTTGCCATTTTTATAGAGTCCGACTCGCACTCGGCCGGTTTTATAGGTAATGGTATGGAACCCTTCGTGCGCGAGTCCGACTTGCACTTGCACTTGCCTCGCAGTTGACGTTCGCTTAATCGAATGATTAGGTGTCGGTATTAATTAGACGAAAAAACTTGTAGTTACTTTTCCGTATATGAGTTATAAGCGAAATCCAAAAAAAAGTCAAAATATTTCGGGGTTTTGTAGTTAGCAAAAGTTTTTTTTACCAGCTATAAAACCCTAAAATGCTACTGGGACTTTTTTTATTTATTTACTAGCATTCCGATCGGTACTTCGTTCCCGTGGGAATTCGGGAAAATCATGTACTCTATGTCCATCCCGGATAATGTAGAATTCTAATGGTGAAAGAATTTTGTTAATCGGTCCAGTAGTTTCGGAGCCTATTCGATGCAAACAAACAATCAAATCTTTCCTCTTTATAATATGTATAGATTAAGTTGCATCCACGTTTACAAGAAAAAAGTATAAAAAGTAATGCCCCACCTTTTGGGTCATACCACGCCCAGCTTTGAACCTCTACCTTTTGGCCTAATACTCTAAACAGTACAGCACTAAGAACCAAATTTAATTACTAAAGTAACTTATTAAATTTTATTATAATACTTTTAAGTAACCTATTTCGGGATGTGAAAACCAAATCGGAGGTCAATCTTGGTTGGTAATTTAATCCCCCCCTCACCCCTATTTCACGCCTCTTGCGCGCGTATTGAACCAATATTAGGTTTATTAGATAAGTAGATGGGCCACTGTGTAAAAAGATTTTTTATTTATTTTATTTCTTAATACGATAAAATCGTATGATATAATTATGTTACAAATACCTTTCGTAAAAAAATATCTTCACGATGGTGATAGAGTCTGGCTAATGAAAGCTGTCCCTAAAAAAACGGCGGGAAAATCGAAAAATCTGCTGCTGACTATACTGGCTATACACTGAATAAACGAAGTTGACACTAGTATTATTTTTACGTCTGAAATCAAAATTAAATTAATTTAATTAAAAAAAAGTTGCGAGCTACATTTATCTATTAAAAGTTAAGACGCAATAATAATTCAATAATCGGCGCATTAATAATATTCGTTTTGCTGTGTTCATTATTTGTGAAGACAAAGTTTGTTATGAAAATGACGGGAAGGTCAGATTGCATCCGTGCGAAGCTAGGGCAGATCGCCGATATACCTACTATGATCAGTCAGAGCACAGGTGCGAAAATTACATCAAAACTATTTTTTTACATATTATCATTTACTAATATTAAGATTACTGGTGTCTGTTATCTTATATGTTAGGTATTAATTAAGAATAGTTAAAACAAAAATAATATGTACTAAGGTCATACTGTAAGTTTCTGGATTCTGATAAATAAAACTAGATAAGATGTTTAAGATTAATTTATTGTTTTTCAAAGTATATTCCCTCACTATTTACACATTTTTTCATTCTTTGGAACCATTGTGTAAAGCAGTGGGTCCAATCTTCGGTAGGGACCTCTTCAACGGCTTCTTGGAATGCATTCACCGCCGCTTCTGGGCTTGAAAATCGTAAGACTCTAAGTTTATCTTTTATTCTTGGGAATAAGTTATCTTTTATTATTTTATTCTGGACTGTACGGCAGATGCGTCATCAGTTCCACATCTGATGCCTTCAAATATGCATTCGTTCTCTTAGCGGAATGTACAGACGCGTTACCGTGGTGAAGGATGACATGACTGCGAGGACGCTTTTCACGAACTTTTTCTAAAACACTGGGCAAGCAACTGTTAACATACCAATCTGCAGTGACTGTTCTTTGACTTTCAAGCGACACTGTTACATAATGTCCAGAAAGACGCAACCATTTTTTTGCCAGTGCTCCGAATCTTCTTCACTTTTGTTGGCAACTGTTCAAAAGGAAAGACCCATTATGCTGACTGGCTTTTTCTTTCCGGTTCGAAACAATAAGTTTCTGGTCTTCCGTTAAATCAAACGGCATCCATCGAGTGCAAAGCTTCCGAACTCCATATAAAGAAGGTGTACTATCATTGTGGTGTTTACTGAACCCATTATGAATAAATCGTTGAAAATTGATAAAAATAGATATAAACTAGTTAATAAAAAAACCAAGTATCAAAAAATTTGCGTCATACTAACTTAAGAAATCAAGCATCACACGTAAACAATCTTGTTTTTGTTTGAATTCGGTGTCTTTCTCCTGTTGTTTTTCTTTAAGTTTTGAAATCATGCAAAACATCATCTTCCGCGCTTCGCTTTTAATAGTTTTATTCATTTTTACACCCTTAAAAAAACAAGATAAAATAATAGTACTGACGACCAACTGACAACTTGGGAAATTGACGTTGACAATTTCATTTAGTACTACCATGTAAAAAGTTTGCAAATATATCCAGGGACTACTTTTGATAGCCAGACTCTAACCGTTTTAAAACCTATTGCACGATTTATAAGGAGTTCGCGGTAAAACAGCCAGACAGACGCGAAAAGCGACTTCCTTTTTTATACTACAAAGAAACATAAGAATTTAGTTATGATTTTGAGACGTCAACTGTTTGACGACATATCTATACTAATATTATAAAGAGAAAAGATTTGATTGTTTGTTTGTTTGTTTGCATTGCATAGGCTCCGAAACTACTGGACCGATTTAAAAATTCTTTCACCATTAGAAAGCTACATTATCTCCGATGGACATAGGCTACATCATTTTTCCGAATTCCTACGGGAACGAAGTCCCGGGCGGAATGCTAGTTATACATAAAGATACAGAGTATTAAGTGATAGAGCCAGCTTTCCACCTACCGATTCATAGAGACATTTATACAATACATACGCAAATTTACCATGAAGAATAAAATATACATTATTATTAATTTAATAAATTCATAAAAAATCATGCTGAATCATATTTTTTGTGACAAAATTTCAAATCTCATCAGCCGTACATTATTAATCTTAAGTCATATACTCCGTTTTTGCTGCTCTTACTTTAGATTTTTAAATGTAATAAATACCTAGTTCAAATTGGTAAACACACTTTCAAATGATCCACTGTTACAATTTCAAAGAAACTTTATTTCAATTTTATAAAGAAACGAAACCCGATAAGTGAATCAATCTTCGAAGAAATGCATATTCACGGTGTATTCAATTTTTACATCAATTCACACCTTTTCAGTCTTTCTAAGAATTCAAATTGAAAAGTCTGCTGCATTTCAAACTTTAAATAAAAAAATCAACTTCTCCGAGATATTTCCCGGCGTGAAAGCATAAGATGAGCAAAGCAATCGCATATAAACATACATTCACAAAGCAAGGATTTTATACTCGACGTTGAATGTAAGCCTCTGCGCTTACAGAATTGTTATTAAAGGAGCTTATTTTTATTGAATGTGAATCACTGAGATTTAACTATAGCTAGTAAGTGAATTCTATTTGGAAGGTTTTATGTAGGTAACTTAACGTACCCTGTTTTGTACCGTTTTTTTGTCTATTCATTTCTAAATTATATTAATTATCTTTTTTTATCTTGTTCATTTGCTTTATATTATATTTTACGAACGTATTGACCTTTCTACTCTATATAAAATAGGTTATCTCTGGGCGCACTATTAATCGAGTAGCAGGATAAAATGATCTTTCTTTTCTCGCTAACGTCTTCGGGATAATTTGATAAAGAGGCTCCTACCAATGACGACATTAAATTAATGATTTATTAAGTGAGGAACTTCATCTTCAACGAAGACGAAAACGAATGTAAGGACTTACTTAATTTTTCTGTGCCGTGTGGTGACCGGTTGAGAATAACGTACATCACCCATACAGGGTGTAAAGGACAGCTTAGCAAATACTTAAATGGTAGAGTCTACCCATAACTATCATCAGCTATAAGTAATATTTTTTTTCCGAAAACGACACATTAAGCAGTTTTCATTATTTACCTACTTTGGCGCTACGCAACGTACCGCGTAACTGCGCCCCGCGCTCGCTCCCCCCGCGCCGCGCTGCTATCGGAGTGCGATGTACATTGCTGGTTTTCGTGTTTTACGTTGTTATGATTGTTTTTTTATTGCAAAATGGAGTATATTCGATTAAATAATATTAAATGTAAGCAGAAAATATTAAAAAACATTTTAAAAAAAATCCAGAGAAAAATTCCACTGGAAAATCATTCAGAATGATTGTCTGAATCCAGGGTTTCAGCTTTTGCTAAGCAGTCTTTTACTCCCTGTATATCTTTTCGTGGGTGTCGTAAGAGGCGACTAAGGAATTACAAATGAGACCTGGCCTCCTATTAATCCATCCTAGGCAACGACACTTCAATTTGTTTTGAATTTGAAGTAGCATCCTGTGTGATCCCATGCCGTATGGTTGAGTAAAAAATGGGACTACAAGACTACCAGAACGTATTGTTATCACAGAAATAACTGCCTAAACCATAAGTTCCTTTGAACCTAATAATATTCTAGTAATGTCTACATACAAATAGTTAACATTACTAAAAATAATGTAACTTCTACAATTTTATTGGCTGTCCCAAATATAGTACTTACAAGATTTTTTGTTGCTTTTGGGAGAATTTTTTCTCCATGAGGCTCTGTAAAGGTCCGTCTGGTTCGCAACCAACCTCCCACCGAACACCGACATCAAATAACTTGTTGTGTTCCGTCGGTGCTTACCAGTGCCTAAATGATATTTTCTGAGTTAACTCGCACCATCGTCGACCTTACCTTAGTCAAAATTGAGGTCAAGAGTTAACCTGACCATATTAAAAAAAAACTAAGTCACTGAAATGTTAAAATTGATGAAAACTGTCGTTTCATAATAACTATTTTCTGACCATATCAAATATTTATGAAATCTGAAATAACTACATATTATTATTAATAAAAATTTTTTTAGAAATTTATTCAAATTTGGTTGAATAAATCAGAATAAATTAGCTAATCTTTATAATTTTATAAATGTGATAGTCTGTGAAGATATTTGGATTTCTTACTCAATCACACAAAACATGTAGGTGAATGGATTTTGACGAAACATTGCAGTCATTATGATAATTTTCCCAAATTACCATGGGAGTCGGGAATGAAGTTCCAGAAGGGAAGCTCGCTTATAATGAAGTAACTGTTTAACTACTTATATCCTCATATTTAGGTATATTCAGCGTGCTTAAAACCAGATATTTTGGTAAATAGTTAAACAGCTTATGATAAATTCATCATGAAAATCTTCAAGGCACACTATCTACTTCAGAGTATTATAAAAACATATTTTTTCTCGCTATTTTTCTCACTAATCAGTTAATGAGGCCCCCACGTACTACTAAACGAGCTTAATTACGCTATGATTTATGAGTTTATGACTTACGGTCTTACTAATAATGAATTATACACTGCTCATAACATAGCGAAAACACAGTTTTTCCTTTATTTGTAGTTGGTATAACCTTGTACTACCTATGCAGTGTGGAAGTTTTATAAGTAAGCCCGTAAATAATTGCTTGTGATTACGGTAATAAACTCCTAATGTGGCGTTTATAGTGTTCGTATGTTTGTAAAAAAATATTGATATTCATTTTTCGAATGACCTGTAAGTACTTATTACGTAAATCGTGAGTCATGTTGGTTTCTCGGCGATTTGCGGTGTGATAAGGCGTGAATTTGGTGGCAAGATGGTCAGAGTGATTTAATTTCACAAATTCCTGCGAACTTTTCAATAAGGCTTTCACCAAAAGTTCTTCGTAAGACTGACAGGAATCGCAACCTGTCAAAATTCAAGGTTTCGCCCAGCAGCGGAATGAAATAGTCTATATTTGGAAATGGTTACAAATTCCATTCCAATATTTAATTTTTATTCGAGAATGAAATTAAATGAAACTCTGACAAGAGTGGTCATGACCTGATGTAATTACTTTTACTTATAGAAAACGAAAAAAGAAAAATGTGTCTTAATTTCTCCTGGAAAGGGAACAGACAAAATAATAGGCTAGAAGACACCACGAAGGAAGAAAGCAAGGTGCGCAACACGACACTCCATTAGACCTAATGAAATGTAACAAATGAACATATTCTTTCTCTTTTTGCGACGTCAAGCAAAATATGCTTACGTTTTATAATTTCGTATACGTATCTATTCGCTATGTGCGAAGTACATGGTGGGGGTATAGTGACAGCCGGTTTGGTCGAGTGGTAGTGACGCTGCCTCTTGATCGGCGGGTCCTGGGTTCGATCCCCAGTCGGGGCAAACATTTGTGTAAAAAGCAGATGTTTGTTCTCGGGTCATGGGTGTTTGTGTTTGTCTTTATGTGTGTTCCAAGAGACCCACGACACAAGGGAAAAAAACCTTAGTGTGGGCCTTTGAGTGTGTAGCGTTTATTTTATCTATTTATTTTATTTATAGTAAAGCGATCGCAGCGTTTGCCGTGGCAATGTCAATTTGCACAGAGTTTGTAATAAATAAACATTTCTAAATGCGTAATAATAGATGTTGTTGTGTAGTTGTTGTTGTTTAAATCGTTACTTAGGGCGTTAATGTCACCGATGTTTGACGAATGATGTGGGCTCGTATTAAATAACTGTAGCCATTCTTTCTTATCTCTTCAACATTTCTTACATGTTGTGCTAAAACTAATTTATTTCCGTTCAACACACTTTGTAGACCAAGATCCTAGGGCCGCCAGAACTTACTTATTTTCTCATAATTAAAAGTGTAGAAAATATGTACTATTAACATATGAATACCTGCTAGCCTGGGCCGATGGCCAATTTTCAGCTACCAGGTTCTGAAGGTACTTTCAAAAATTACTCACTTGTCTTGAAGTCTAGGTGCTACGAGTATAAAAGTATTGTTATAGGTAGTTCCCTGAACATCATATTAAAAAAACACGGCTCAGATTATAGGTACAGAGTCCAGCGCATCAGGTTACTCCATTTTCATTGCAAAACCGCTCTTATCACAACAGCACAGAGTGAACGGGTGTGGTAACCTGAGTTGCGGCCATCCGTACAATCGCATAATTTACTTGCAAATTGTAAAGCATCTGGCAGAAATTACAGCCGACGAGAGTGTCTGGCGGTGTTGATCATTATTTTTTATATTTAATTAATTATATTCTATAAGACATCAGCACCCAGACTTCAAGAGAAGTGAGTAATTTTTCGAAGTCCCTTCAAAACCTGGTAGCTGAAAATTGGCCGTCAGCCCAGGCTAGCAGGTATTCATATGTTAATAGTACATATTAGCACAACTCTTTCCCACACTTTTGGTTACTGAGAAAATAAGTAAGGTCTGGCGGCCCTGGCATTTCAGTTTATTGAGGTTGGAAACTAATATTGTTTTTTACACTTCCAAAACCAGTTTTTATAATCATATCCATTATTTTATGCACGGTTTTAATAAATTCCTATAAAAATACCACTTATCGTCTTTCTATTTATCTTTTGTTTACTATATTTAATAGTAAGCATTAAAATAATGATATATCATTATTTGGCATAATCCCGAATAGTTGCTTATGCTAGGTGGCGGTACTGCCATGCACATAGCGAGCTGTTTTTCATGTTAGTAAAGCATCTGATGCACGTAGTTTTTTCCATCTATTTTGGGACAGTCAGCAAGATCACTAAGTATATTTGTGATTTGACTGTTCCTTTGGAAAATCAGTCTGCTTACCCTCCTTTTTTAGGGTTCCGCTATCCGTCCGTCCGTCCGTCTGTCACCAGGCTGTATCCATGAACCGTGATAGTTAGACAGTTGAAATTTTCGCAGATGATATAACAACAAATACTAAAAACCAGAATAAAATAAATATTTGTGACTGTGTCTGGTGTTAAGGGTGAAAATGTAATGTAATAAGCTATGTTAATCGCTCTTATTGACCACCCTCAAAGTGGTCCCTTTTACTAGACACAGTCACATTTATCGGGGCTCCCATACAAAAAAAGTGATTTTTTTTTGCTCGTTTTTATAGAAAGTCTGTCTCGTGAACCGTGATAGTTAGGTAGTTGAAACATTTAACAAATGATTCATTTCTATTGTTCCTTTAACAACAAATACTAAAATATAGGATAAAATAAATACTTAAGGGGTTCCCATACAAAAAACGTGATTTTTTTGCTCTTTTTTATAGATAAGTCTTTTCGAGGCTGTATCTCATGAACCGTGAAATTTTCACAGAGATGTATTTCGGTTGCTGCTATAATAAAAAAAACTACAAAGTAGAATAAATTAAATGTTTAGGGGGCTCCCATACAACAAACGTGATTTTTTGCTACTTTTATAGAGATAATGATTTTTATAGGGTCCGACTCGCACTTGGACGATTTTATTTCCATTTAAAGACGTCCAAATAAGATAGGTACCTACTTAAGGGTGATCTAAGGAGCTATTGTATTAATCGCAATGATATCAAACTCTACTAAACTAATTATTTGTAAAATTGAGATCGATTCTCAGCAGTCAGAATTATTGATTGATCTCAACTTGTGGTCATACCATTTAGTCACAATGTTTTGTAAGCCTACTATAGACAGGATTTTAAACTTAAGTATTTAAACATGTTGTGTCTTTTTGGGTTAACGTCCTCTGGTTCTGGGATTAGATTTTGTGAAAACAGATTCCTTTGATTTAAGTGCACAGATCCCAGGATCCATTTCTTATTATTTAACATTGTTTTCCTCGAAATGTGTTCTAATATCAATAATTTTCCACGTTAAAAACGTATGAGTCACCGATTTCAATCCCAACAACAGTTCGCACAAAGTAGATATCTAGTTTTTTGCGGACTACAATGCCTATTAGCAAATAACTACAAACAGAAATGTCATTCATTTATGTAGATGATGTTCTAGTTTGTAGTATATTTTGTTTTTGTTGATTTTTTTTAAAAGCGCTGAATCATTTTTGATAAAATTTATATGGGACCTCTTCAGGAGTATACTCTTTCGAACAAATAAAGAATTTTGAAAATCGGACAACAGTTGCCGGAGTAATCGCGTAACAAATATACAAAAAAAAAAAAAAAATACCGTCGAATTGAGAACCTCCTCCTTTTTTGAAGTCGGTTGAAAATATATATTTATGCAGGTTTTTTAAAATAAAGCATTACTTATTCTATTCTATTCTATCAGTGTGACAACGAGGAAAAAATGTCCTGAGTGTGATAAGCTGCTGTAATCACAAAACTGTAACGAAAACAACTTACTGTGATCTAGGGAGCGAGGATCGATCGTAGTGGTGGTAGGAGGTGTCGTATGATCCTCATCGTCCTCCTCGGGTTCAGCGGTTGTGGTGGTCGTGGTTGTGGTTCGGGGGCGCTTGCGCTTCCTTTCCTTTGGGCGCGGCGGGGCCGTTGGGGGCGGCCTGGTGCGGCTTGGGGGCGGCTTGGTCACCTCCGTACCGCCAGAGTCGGCCGCTATCAGCGCCACCAGTGACACGGCTATCAGCCATGTTACCAGTGGCGCTATCCGCCACATTCTGCCTGCAAAAGACGCCTTCTGTTAATTTGGTGGTGACTCAACGGATGAATGGATTTCGAAAAGAACTTCATGTCCGTAAGATTCACGTGTGGGATCTCCAAACTTAAAAGACAGAAAAAAAAATTACTAATTAAGTTCAGGAATTATAAGTGTATGTTTAAGTGTCAATCTGAAGTCAGGGCGTCGATTCCACTAATCAATTGCGGTTGAATGACAATGTTGACCATTTCATCCGTTCCGGTGGTGAAATTAAAAACTATCGAAATCTCATACACTTGATGACAACCTTCATCTGGCGGTGGTGCTGCTAGTCAAAGTTAGCTATCATGAAATGTATGAGGCTTAGACAGATTTAATTTCGCCACCTAAACGGATGAAGTAGTCACCATTATCATTCCTCGATCTGCCATTGAGATGCCATTGGTTAGTGGAATAGCCGCCTAGAACTGAACGGCAAGTTAAATGTGAGAACATTTTCGTGATGCTACTAATTCCAGTCTGCCGTCTCGCCACCTGCTTCTTTCTTTTTGATTTCACTAATGGCATTTTTCTGTATACATGTTACCGGAAATTTAAAAAATTTAGGAATCGTATACAATTCCGAGGCTATCTAGGAAATGTATTTAACAGTATGAGGCTATCAAGAGCCAACCCATCTCATAATAAAAAAAATTGTTTCAAAGATATTTAATACACATATATACATTTACTAGGAATTATATTAAATTCCGAAATTGCTCTAGGAAATGTATAAAACTAAAGTTTTCTGTGAATAAGATTAATAAAACAACCTAACCTAACCTGAATAAGCGACGTGAATTTGTCTTGGCCATATTGTAGATTTGCTCACTTCATGAAGTATTCGAGAATTTCATGAAATGGTCACATTGACCACATGCGACAACCGCTTAACGCAAACACAGTCGTTTCTGGCACTGCGTTGGGGGTCGCAGTTCTAACCTAACCGTTTGGTCTAACCGTTAGTTCTAACCGTTAAGGGTTGGTTGGGTTAGGCTACTAACAAACCTACTTGTCGCAGTTCCTTCTATCACAATCTTAAAAGACTTATAAGACTAAAGACAAAAGACTTATAAACAGAAAAAAAAAACAACCATTTTATACGTTTCTGATTGATATGGTGAGATATTGTTATGGTTGACATTGTTTTGATACGCAATTGTAAGCCTGGTAAGTGGAAAGGATGGTATGTTAAAAAATACATGTTTGGAAGTGATTTTGATATGTATAATTTTAGACACATTTGATCTCAAAAAGGAAATATACGTGGCCCTGACCCAAAAATAACATCATGAAAACCAAATGCTAACGTTGTTTGTTTGAATTTAAATGAAGTCAGTGCCGATACACTATGGTGCCTACTTCACAAACTTTAATTATAAAACCTTTAGTCATTGCATTAAGATCCCTTTCCATTTGGGGACTACGAACAGGGCAATGCTTAATTTTTGAACAAAGTACAAAGCTAAAATTCTTTTAGAAATAAAATTATCATAAATTAAACATAATCTAAACACATCTTAGTAAAAATATGATGACATTCCGAAGTTATATACTAGTTTGGCAGGGGAATTGATGTGATTAGCCAGTTTCGTAAATCCCACTTAGGGACCATCCATAAATTACGTCACACGTTAAGGGGAGGGGAGGGGGTCGACAAATGTGACATTGTGTGACAAGGGGGTGGCAGGGGTCATAAGTTTCGTGACGTCACATTTCAAAATGTGTTATGAGTATTCAAAACGCGTTAACTATTTACGACAAACTTAACCTCCTCAGTCCCAAGCACTCTTTTTACGTTTTAACTTTGGTTAAGACAATGAGTTTTGAGTTCCCAAAAAAAAATACCAACTCTATTAACTAGGTACTGTTTTTATTAGAAAATTACGAAAAATTGAATATAAGGTCCTAATTTATTAGTCACTTACCTTCTAAGGCGTTATTGTATAGGTTGATAGTATTCCAAAAAACAACATAAAAATTAATTATCTGAAAATTAAATTTTGTAAAAAAAAAAAATGAATTTTCCATTTAAAGATAAAGGAATGGTTCTCTTTCGATTATAGCCGTCCACTCCCCGCTCGCCCGCTCTACTACTGCCATTATTATTTACGTTTGAATGGATGGGTTTATTCAACATAGTAATGAAAAAATATCATAACAAAATTTTTCAAGACCTTTTAAATTTAATATTATGCTTTTGTTTTTTGACTCAAATGATATATTTTGACCTACACAATAACGTGTTAAAAGGAAAGTGACTAATAAATTAGGACCTTATATATGCAAAATATGTCGTCACACTAGGGAGTCATACAAATGTAACCAGGGGGTGAAAAAAACATGAAATTCGTGTGACGTAATTTATGGATGGCCCCTTACATCGTAACTAACAGTAATCGTAACTTAGACCGTCGGAGAATTGCTTTTAGTTTTACGTATCTACGTAATTACTACTATTCAGCGAGTTTCATAAATCTATATATATAAAAGAAAGTCGTGTTTGTTACAACACTTATAACTCGAGAACGGCTGGACTGATTTTGATCAAATTTGGTATGGAGGTGGCTGATACCCTGGATTAACACATAGGCTACATAATTTTCCGAAATTCCCACGGGAACGAAGTCCCGGGCGTAAAGCTAGTACCCAATAAAAAGAAAATCCAAAATAATAAAAATTCACGTCACGAATGTCAAAAATATGTCACGCGTGTCACGTTAATTATATGAAACTTTCATTTTGAAAGATGCCAAATCGTGCAACTGATTACTGAAGTTGGGACCATTTCACTTTTGAATTTAATTTTGGATTTTCTTTTTATTTGATGCATAAGTAAGTAGTACGTTGAATAGAGTCGATGTAGTAGCGAACCTATTGAAAACTTACAAAAGATTTCGTACTAACACTTAAACTTCTTGTTTTGACAAATGTACGCTATCTTATTAAGTTTATTATACTCATAAAGTTTTAGCTTTGTCCGTTTTAATAAACGGAAATACAGGGGCAGTAATAATAACTTTGACAGTTATAACCTCGACGATCTTAGTTCACGGAGCGGCTAACAAAACTTTGACACTTATAGCTGTTGTGATACATCGCACTGTCACTTAAGAAGAATTTTCACAGTCTTATTGAATTAACCTGCTCATTTTCCTTGCATTCTATATTTGCTTTACAAATTGAATAAAAAAATTGGTAACATAAGATAGTGCGAGCTGGACGAAGATAGATGATGGTCGTAATATCAGATTGATGGTAACCATGTGTGTACAATCTTATACCGATTTTATACAAGTACTTATTTATTTTTGGAGCATTTAGCTTTACACAAAAAGCTTTTAAGTATTCTACTTACTTTATTCCTGAAACCTATCAATAAATATAATAAACAAGAAGCAAATTAAAATACCAAGTCCAATATTGACAAGTCGTACTCATATCGATTTTTTCTGGTATAAATCGGTACACCTCGTTACAATAAGCCCTTGCACAAAGCATGTGACAAACGGTCGTCGAGGTTTTCTTTAGAAAAAAAATCTGCGAGGTACCTAAGAGTATGTCATTAATCTCTACCAAGTCGCCTATAAACGGCGTCTTTAAGATTGCAGCATGGGTCCCATTGTGTGGGCCGCGCTTGATCGAGCACCGACGCGCAGGTGGACGGTAAATGGATTTTCTCAACTGCAGGAGATTCATTTTCATTAATTGGAAAAATTTCGTAGTTTTACTTCATTCACAAGGCCTAGTTATGACACGGGCTGATAAAAAATCTGAGGGAATAAACAAAAAACAAGAGACAAAATTCAACGCAAAAATGTTTGCTTTGAAATATGCGAGTTCGGTGAACATTTCTAATTTTGTCGTCGGTCCATTGGAGCCATTAGTTACCAAAAGGTGTTTTATTTTTATTTTTGGATGGCAGCGGACAGAAGTTCAGCTACGGGTGGGCGCGAGAAGGCATGATGTCGGCATGTTGCATTCCATTTGGACAGGGACTCGGGTTTGGGAGATGGGTGAGAGAGTATTAGTAGGTGACTCGGTAATGCCATAAACTGAAACATCAAAGCGGAATAGTAAGCGTCCAGACGGCGGCGGTGGCGGGGGCGGGGGCGGTACGGCTTGTTGCCGGCTGCCGATGGAAGCATTCGCAAACTTTGCCATCCTGCCGTGCCGTGCCATACCCCTTCACCCGATTTATGACGCCGTCGTGCATTTGAATAAGTTTACCATAAAAATAGGCGTTCTGCGGCCAGAAACTTCTCCAATAAAATGCAAATGGTGACATTGATGTCGTCTCTAGATTACGGAGTTGGAGTTTGCAGGTCTAGCCAAGAAGTGAATCGTATTCCAGGTGAATTGGAAATTTGACCGAATTTCCAATATTCGAGCTTAAAGTTAAACCGTACATTCGCAACAAACTTTTTTGAATTTTACTTAAGAACATTTTGGTCCATTAGATGAGTTCTTGATTCATGATTCCAAAGTTCCTGTGATAACATGGTATAAAGTAAAGATAATGTAAAGGTAAGGTCTTTTTGACCTGATTTTGTTCCTTTTCATTGGGAGTTACTTAGCGATGGGCAAAGAATATTGAATTATTTTTTATTAAGATTATGTTACAAAAACATTGAAACAACTTTTGTCCTATACTAAGTTAAATACTTTGAAATGCCTATCAAGAAAGTAATTTTATTTACGTTTCAATGGTTTTCAATATTTTTTCATTCATTTCAATGTACCTTGATTAAACAGTTATCTGTTGTCTGATTGTTTTTAAACACAAAGACTGATTAAGCTTCGCATTCAATGCATGTATTGTAATTTTTTTAAACAAAATCTCTCACAATGTAAGCCACCGCTCTTGTCTTAGCAATCAATCAATCAAACATTTGGAACGAAACAAACGTGTGCAGAAAAAATTGCTTTCGTTCCTTTTTTAACCGACTCAAAAAAAAGTAAGAGGTTCACAATTCGGGTGTTTTTATTTTTATTTGTTAAAACTCGGTCATTTGTGGACCGATTTCAAAAAAAATAAAAAAATAGACGTGTGGCACTCGGGGACTGCCGCGGTAAAGCTATTGCATAGCATTTTGTATCAACTTATGCAATTATAATTAAAAGTATCCCTCTACTTTTAATTATAATTGCATAAGTTGATACAAAATGCTGTGTAAAAATTTCAAAAAAGTTTACCATTTTTTTTTGTTTTTTACGGCCGCCATCTTGGATTTTAAAATGGATGTTATTTTCTCAATCAGCACCCCCGAAAACCTATTAAACGACACCCATGACGGTTTTTTACAAAAAATACATGTCCGCCATCTTGGATTTCAAAATGGATGTCATTTTCGGAATCAGAACCCCCGAAAACCTATTAAACGACACCCATATCGGTATGCCCGAAAATTTCATATCCGCCATCTTGGATTTTTGGTGGGGGGAATCGAGACGCTCCGGGCTTTGCCCTTCGCGTCACGATTCCCCCAACTAAAATCCAAGATGGCGGATATGAAATTTTCGGATGGCGGTCGGCGGGTAATATGCTTGGTGACGCTTCGGGCTTCGCCCTACGCGGAGCTCGGCCTTCGGCCTCGCCTTATACGCGGCTCGACTCGGCCTTCGGCCTCGCCTCACCTTTAGAATCTAAACTTGTATGGCGGCCATCTTGGATTTGGGGGGGGGACGCTCCGGGCTACGCCCACGCGGAGCTCGGCCTTCGGCCTCGCAATGGTGGAATCGAAAAAGTGACCCGATATTCGGAATCATCGACCCCCAAACCCCCCAGGTACCGATTTTCGTCCGGATCGGAGCAACTTCATTTAATTAATATTATTATTATTATTATATTATATTATTATTATTATATTGGAGAAAAACCATTTTCTTCTCCCATTACGGTGATTATTATTATTATTATTATATTTATTATTATTATTATTATATTATTATTATTGTTACACGCACACAAACACCGTGTCGAAGACTGCCGAACTGAAACGATGTTAGACGATGCAAGAGACCAGACGTCGTGGTGGGGGGTGTTAGGTTTTTTCGTTACGGAATTTCTGGGTTCGGTCCCCGCGCTCAAAGCCCGCGATAAAATCTATGCAATAGCTTAATAAATTCGGAAGCATGTACTTCCAGATTGGTCCCATAATTTTTTTATCGAAATAGGTTCAGCAGTTTACGTGAAAAATAAAAAATAAACTGAAATTTACGGTGATATATGTGGATGATAAAATAGGTCATCAATGTAAACGAAGCAAAAACGAAGTTGTTCCCTGACCTTTCTTGCCATCTTGCGACTGGTTGTGAATATCACCACCTCATATCTTTCCGTGGGTATCACGAGGGGTGAAAGTAATTGATGACTATATAGACTGATAGATAGATAGATCTATAATCTCTCCCTTTGATCGCTCTTTAATCTTGAGTGATTTAGTGCCTTATAATAAATCTACGAGGAAGTTATATGAATGACAAATGATAACCTTTAAAAAGAATAAAACAAAATATTTTTAACAAAAAATTGACCCGCCTTCAAAACGGGAAAAATATTTTTTTAAAGCTTTGTTCACGAGTAAGTAGTGGTTACGGGTAAAACAGTAAATAGGTGAATTTATAGCGGAATATGGTAAATTGAGATGAATTTTTTTTTGACGTCAGCGCCGGTTTGAACAGGACCTACTTTAATGAAATAAGTATTTGCACAAGCTTTTTTTTGCTGTATAAAAACTAAGATAGTTTTAATAGCTATGCGAGTAATTTGTTCGATTAATTTGTTGAACGTTCGCATTACCATGATTGGATAGCTAAAGAAATTAAAGAAAATAAAAATAAAATTGGGTAAGTAGTCAAATATTAAATTCATAAGTTCACATTTATGAATTTAATATTTGAGTAAAATTTTAGAAACAGTTATTTTATTTGCCATATTCAGGTGCATGAGTGCCGAAGACGGCATAATATTCAACGAGCCTACGACCAATACTTGCGCCATATTAATGACAGTGTCAGACAGTGACAAATATGGGTCGTATATTGGTCGTGACTTGCTATGAACCTATTGAGTAGAAATCAATTCATGTAGACATACAAACTGATGCCCAAACTGATGGTCAAAGTGATCGCTCTGACCAAAATCGGTCGGACATTATCATATACTTGCACATTAGAACTGTTAAACCATGATAGCAGTGTATTGTGCTATACGAAACGAATTGTCAGTGTGATTTGCACTTGTAGACTTATAACGTGACGTCCATCTTTGGTTTTCTAGATTTCGTGTTTTCTATATTCTGTTTCCAACCAAGTGCCTAAAAATGTAAACAAACATCCCACCGTCAAAAAACCGAATTGCGCTGCCAACAAATCCTTTTGAGATCACCGAAATACTTTTGTGAAACCATTTTTCAAACTTTTTATACACTGAGAACGTAAAACAGCCACAATAGATTATTTTTTCAACAAAATAATAAAATTACCTGACATAACCTGAGAACAACGTGACAAGTTACGAATGACTGGCACGCCTGTCATCTTTGTTTACATTTTAGGATACTTCGTTCGAAACAGCATATTATAGTATGACCAAGTCATTCCAGGCAGCTCTCTGTATTGTGGCCTGGGCGGTAATTAGTTGTTGTAATCTGCACTGTTTCTGTGCTTTCTATTTTTAGCACTGGTTGGTAGATTAACGCTGGACAGAAACCAACTCATTGCCGAAAAAGCCATTGATTTAAGAAGAACTATTTTTTACATCTCACCCACGCTCAAGGGGATGTGGCAAAAACAATCTGTTAGCTGGTCTGATGTAGCAGGCTTATTTATAGCCGATCGATGCAATGATTGATAACTCTAGCCAGTTTCTGATCGATGTTGTTATCTATCTGAAGAGACGTACTGCCTATTGGGAGTTTGGGGTGTTTTTATAGAGTTATTACTTGCGCTCTTACTTGTTAAAATAAAAAAGAATGATGTCGTGAGATATCTTCAACCAACATTTTCATTTATTCATTCGGTTAAAGGGCTTATATTTTAAATCTATTTCGTAATTCATTGATTTTTATAATAAACTAAACTGCGAGTATCAAAAACAAAGCATCAAGGATCACCAACTGCATACGTCTCTGCTTCAGTGGGCCTAACATAGACGTGTGATAGTTTTTTCGTATGTATCTCGCTCCACCCTTTTATTCTATCGCATAGCGTCAGTACGGAATATGCTACATGACAAAATTATGTCGCGTGTCTACGTTAGCCCCGCAGGAAAAAGATATCGCTTTTCTGTGGCACACATAAGTCACCAGGTTAAAAGATGATTCCAAGCTGGATATTTCTGTCATCTTACTGACTGAAAAAATAGTTTGCCATAATTACTAGTCGTGGAAGTATTACGTTCGTACCTAGTCAGTTCATACTGCCATTTTATGCATGAAAAAATCTAGGGCGTGAATATACGTTAAGAGCATGTGTGATTTCACAAGCCGTGTTTTACACCACGTACTTCAAGGTGTTAAATATAAAAGTGAAAATATTGCGGCTTGTGAACAGACTTTTTCATAAAAGCTTGTATAACCTTGTATCTACCTATGAAGTAAGAGAAGATAGATAGAGAGAACTTTGACTTTAATAAAACTTTACTCCCCTTTAGTTTTAAGACATTTCGCGTCCAAATATATTCTGAAACGATCTTCCGCCTCCTGTTAAGATTTTGAAAATAATTTATCAATTTTAAGTTGTTCGGAGAGTGGCTAAGTTAACTTATGGGTCTGCGTGTTTCGCATGGTCCCCGTGTGTGAGCGTTGAGCAATGTCGTTAAATTCATTTTTCTTTCCTCTTTCATTTTTATAAGTAGTCTTGTACTCCATCCTACATGCATGTTGTTAGCAGTCACCTCAGGTGCTGACAGAAAAAAAACCTGGCTGAGACAGCACTTTTTCACCTCGTAATTAATTAAGTATGGAGAATACGTCATTTATTTTTCATTCTTTCCCTTAAAGTTAGTACACACGGTAGCACGTCAGGCTATACATGTTGACCTTGACGTCGCCCCTATCTCGCTCGTGATAGCTTTTTTTATTCATATACATTGATACTTTCGTGGTACAAATGGGTAACCTGACGTGCTGCTGTCAGTACATTAAACTGTTTTAAGCAAACAGTGCAGTTAGTGAGTGCAATATTTAAACTTGTTTTGGAACACTTCTTACTTTAATTTACTAATTAAATTAATCATTATAGTCACTAGGAGAGATTGAAATACAAATGGTTTCCCATCTGGTAGGTACTGTGGCGTAGCTCTGAGGGAGCTGGTGACCGGGTCGAGGTAGAAAATACAATTATATGGTTGACTTCATTTATTAGAAGGAAAACCTGACCTTCACGGCCAAAGCCGCGGAAGGGACTACGTCAGTTATTTATAAAAGGCGCGAAATGACCCCAATAATTTAAAGTAGGAACCATCGGCTAAAGGCCTTACAAGGAGATGTTAAACGTAGAGGTAATAGAACCTCTACATCCCCCCCGGTGAGGATAAATTTTGTCGCAGGCGAGAAAATTTCAATATCCTTCCATTGCTCTGGCCTCCTAGCCTACCTGTGGCGGACGACAGACAATCTGATGAACCGAGCAGGTCATTACTAAGAACTAGTTAGAAGGTAACATCATCTAAATTCCGAAAAGAAAGGACACATTCCTTCTAACTTCCGCATACAAAAACCGCAACAAAAAACTATGCGACAGCTCGCCTAAACTTTAACCAAGAAGAACATTTATATAAAATTTTGAAAAAGCTATGTAAATCAGGACCTATAACGGCATAAAGATATTTACGCGAAAGCTAATGAGTATGAGCGCGAACGGAAGTCCTCCCTCCTCGTCCTTTATGTCTTATGCAGACACCCCAAGGTCCTACGGACTTATATGAGTTTGCAGATCACGGATGGAACAATTCCATGTCGCGTTCACTCCCTACGCTAATTCACAATATTTTTATAATTCACGACACTTCAAAGTTCATATTTGTTTCATTATATCGACGTTATCTTCATTATATACTTATTTTTAAAGTATTTTCTCACCAACATACATGAAAATCATAAAAAAGTATTAGTTATTAAATAAACAATCATGTTTGTAAACATTGTAAGACAACAATGTCAACAAAAGTCATTGTGAAAACTTTAGCTTTTGGCAACTGTCATATTGAATTATAGAAAACATCAAATTCAAATTCAAAATAAAATTGTCATAGTAACCAAATAATACAAAAAAATGAATTGAAAATTTATAAAAATTGAAAATGAATTTTCTGTTAATAACTGAAAAGAAAAACACAAATTAACACATCCTACCGCTAAAAAATAGTATGCTACTAGGTAATATCATAGAAACTTCCATAAAATAACCACATTCTTTCACCATTTATAACAATCACTAAGGGGATAACTCAGATAATATCACTATTTGATCACTATCTACAGCACTAACTACAATATAATCGTCTTTTATGAACTCTTATTTTCATCACACATATATTCTATTCTATTCTTCTCTTCCTCTTTGCTTCGTTCTTCTACAAACTCTTCATTAGAAAACAGGAATATATTTCCATCATTTTCTGAAGAAAAGTATCACTGTCACAACGGCGCATATTCATTGTTCGCATTATTCACTCGAAATTATAATTATTTAAATCGATCACGTTAGTATTATTATTCCTATTCATCGCATCCAATAACAAAATCTTCTTTATAATATCGCTTCCTTCTCACTTCGTCCTTCAAATTGCATCGAAATCGCATCGGTTTAGTATAAAATAATTCGGTCAGAGGCTGCAACTACACTGCAACACAAAAATGACCATTAATTTGTTCTTAAAACTCGCGACTCCACCATGTGGCGTAGCTCTGAGGGAGCTGGTGACCGGGTCGAGGTAGAAAATACAATTATATGGTTGACTTCATTTATTAGAAGGAAAACCTGACCTTCACGGCCAAAGCCGCGGAAGGGACTACGTCAGTTATTTATAAAAGGCGCGAAATGACCCCAATAATTTAAAGTAGGAACCATCGGCTAAAGGCCTTACAAGGAGATGTTAAACGTAGAGGTAATAGAACCTCTACAGTACCTATTCAGAGAAGAAAAAACTCGTCTTATATATGCTTTTCTGTTCTAGTGTCTATCAGCCTGTCTTGAATATAGTTTACAAGTGTGTAGGGACTTCATTTATTATTAAATTCCATACAAGAGGTGAGTAAAGCTCTGTCTACCCCGTTCGGGATTGTAGGCGTGAGCATATGTATGTGTGTGTATACAAGAAGTGAGTGAGTTTTCAATATAATTTATTTTATTTTATTTTTATTTATTTGAGAAACCAACAACGTTTATATTAGAGTTTTACAATCATTTTTTTCAATTGGTACAGCCAATAATAGGTTTCTACATTTGTAAAATGTTATTATAGGAAATGTTTAAGTGTACTCCACGGCCCTATCAACAATATCCACGCACTGCGCTATACAAGCCTATTACGACCAAATACCTATGAAATGCAGCGTTTGCGCATACGCAGTGTGTAATTTATTGTGAGCAAGACCGTACAACTAGCTATACTATAACTATGTTTATGTAATATCAAGAAGCTTAAGTAACATAAAGAAGATAATTACTTATTGGAAGCCTACAAGAATCTCGCAAATAAATACAAAAAAAAATGAATTGAATAATATATGTATATCAGGAAATTATATAAATAAATATGCATAAATAATAAATAGTCATAAAATATAAAATTATAGGTATATGAATAAGTGCGTGCCGAACCAAAGAATATAAGAATTAATTTACAGAAAGAAGTAGAAATAGAAATATTATATAATAATCTACCTATTCGCTTTGGTTGCCGAGGAATGTTTTAATTATTTTACTTTTAATAATTTTCCACGTCAAAAACGTAAGAGTCACCGACTTCAATCCCAAAAAAACCATTTTTTTGAGAGTTTCCCTCAATTTCTTCAGGATTCCACCATTAGATCCTGGTTTCCTTACCCTGGGACCACCCTTGGGATACTCCCTTTCCAACAAAAAAAGAATAATCAAAATCAGTTCATAAACGACGAAGTTATCCGCGGACATACTTACATAAAAATATATATACACTGGGCGTCAAAAATAAGTAGTACAGTTTTAAAATTGCGATTTCTCCCAAACTATAAAACTTAGACCTTTGAAACAAAAAAGGTTAAAAAGAAAATTTAATCTTATTCAATAAAAACTTCATGCATTATAAGAACTTATAATGCTTGACTTTAAAAAAAACGAATAAATAAAAACACTTTTTTTAAACTGTTGAAAGGTGTTGTCTTACTTAGGATTTTTGTGTTTGACACATTCGCTGCTGATAAAGCAATTGTAATTGAAAAGCATAGGTATCTTCAGAGAGTAAATTTGACTAATCATGCCTCTTTCACCAGAAGAATGTGCAAGAATCTTAGCTTTTCTCGAAGTGGGCATCAGTATGCGTCGTACTGCAAGGAGGGTGGGTGTAACTTTAAGAACGGTTCAGCGAGTAAAGCAAAGGTACGAAGAGACTGGAAACCATCTAAGGAGACGAGGTAATGGCAGACCCAGGTGCACAAGTACCCGAGAAGATCGCTTTATTGTTTCCACTGTGTTAAGAAATCGACACCTTAATGCAGTTGAGGTTCAGCAACAGCTTCTTCGGACCCGAACAGACTACATCAGTGAGAGTACAGTGAGAAGAAGACTTGCTGAAGCTAACCTGAAGCCTCTAAGACC
Organism: Aproaerema taeniolella; assembly: GCA_949987775.1. Taxonomy (NCBI): domain Eukaryota; kingdom Metazoa; phylum Arthropoda; class Insecta; order Lepidoptera; family Gelechiidae; genus Aproaerema; species Aproaerema taeniolella. The sequence continues at coordinate 21,695,654 of OX465242.1, read as the reverse complement.
AGCAAATGGCCCCAAACTTGAGACAGAGCATCGCGTAGCAAGACTACGCTACGCCCGTCAACACGTACAATGGGGCGAAGAAGAATGGGCTAGAGTTTTATTCACAGATGAGTCTCGATTCTCTTTATACACTTCAGATGGACGGCGGAGAGTCTACAGACGACCCGGTGAGCGATACATTCAAGCTTGTATCTCGGAAAGAGTCCAATATGGCGGGGGCTCTGTACACGTATGGGCTGGTATCTCTTCAGAGAGTCGCACAGAGCTTGTGGTAATAGAAAATGGGACTTTGACTGGTGAAAGATATGCCTCGGAGATCCTCAACGAGTATGCAGGGCCATATTTAATAAATATGGGTGATGGAGCCATCCTAATGCATGATAACGCCCGGCCACACACTGCTCACCACGTACAAGAGTACATTCAGGAGGTTGGCATCAACTTGATGGCTTGGCCATCGAGAAGCCCAGATCTCAACCCGATTGAACACGCCTGGGATGAGCTTGGGAGGCTAGTCAGAAGGCGCAGTCCACCTCCTGCCACACTCAGGGCTCTAAAACATGCGCTGATAGAAGAATGGGAAAATATTCCCCAACACCGCCTCCGAAACTTAGTGTTCAGAATGCCAAACCGGATCCAAGCTGTAATTAGAGCCCGAGGCGGCAACACAAGTTATTAAATTGTGAAAAAGTTCCAAAACGTGAAAATTAAGTGGTTGACATATCGTTAAAAATTGATACTTTTTAGTATTTATCTTAATTTTAAGTTTGAAACTTTATTCATGCCAAATAAAATATAACTTTAATAAACTTCGTTAAGTTTACTATAAACTGCTTTTTATTTCATAAGTGTAACTACTATAGTTTAGGAGTAATTGCAATTTGAAAAGTGTACTACTTATTTTTGACGCCCAGTGTATATACACAATATGTTTAGAGTCAAAGAATAAAATATATGTTTAGAGTCAAAGAAAATATCGGTTACATGGTTGTACCTATTGAAGGTGCGGGGGAGTCTAGTAAGTATTGCGTTCTGACCATAATTTGTGGAATGAGCTGGAACATTGAAGTGAGGAGTGGCTCGAGTACGTCGCGACGGTACGCGTAGTCCAACTCCGTTTAAAAGTTCAGGAGCATCTATTTGATCACGCAGTAGGCCAAATAGCAAATTCAAGTCCATCAACGTTCTTCGTTCCTCAAGACTAAGGAGGTTGTTTCCATGACAATTTGCAATATATGATGCAAACCGTTGCTTCTGTCTGTATTTTAAGTGTTTTATGAAGAGCTTTTGGATTATTTCTGCTTTATTAATGTAAAGCTTATATTGAGGGTTCCAAATATAGCAGGCGTATTCTAATATACTATGCACATACGCGTAATAGACTATTTTTAAACTCATAATATTTTTAAAGGGCTCACACACTCTCAAAGCAAAACCAAGGTTACGATAGGCTTTATTGCAAATGTATTCAATGTGTTCAGAAAGTAGCATAATGTCTTGATCTTAGAGAAACAGATTAAGATAATAACTATGGGTAGCGTACTCCTTTTTCCTGAATCAGATAAAAGTAAAAAAACCGGCCAAGTGCGAGTCGAGTACCCTTTGGGTACGGAACCCTAAAAATGAATGAAGAGTAAATTGTTGCATAATACAGATATTTGATTACCGTAAACATTCAAAAGCAATAAGATGTAATGGAAAAGGGATAAATGGGCTCAGAACTAAGCTGATACTGATTGAGTGGCGTGAATGTAAATGCACTGAGCGTGGCTTACCTACCTTGCCTACATAAATTTAGAATAATATTCATACACAAAGATACTACCCCGTTACTTATTGTATACGAGCATGCCATGGTAGCAGTGATAGTTGAATTGGAATAGAATAAAGAATATACTAGTTTAAGCATATTAAAAAGGGTCATTACCACCATTTTTGTGTTAAATAATGAAAATAACCGCGAGAATCTTACACAAAACATTATAAATAATACCTGATTTGCCACCAGAATTAAAAACACCACTTCGACAATAAAACCGGCTTATGTATTTTTTTACATACAAGAAAATTAAGTTTTAAGTTTAAGTCTTATTTTTTGTGGTCTTACATGTTGTGTCATTTCTCATAAGAAGCCTGTAGACGATTTAATTTACCCGACTTATATCACCTGGGTGAATTAAGTACACTATTAGTGTATTTAATGCACCCAGGTGATGTAGATTACTTAGTTGAAATTGTCATTTCAGTATTGATTTTAGTAAACTTAACAAGGCTTTCTTGAACAGAAGCTGTATGTACATACAGCTTGTACATACGTCAGATCGATATTGTTCACTCTAATTGCCTTAACGTGAATAGTTCTCCAAATATACCTAACTAACTTCTTTCGTAAGTAGATTTCAGTCAATAGTACGAAGAAGAAGTTGATGACCATATCCCAATTTACATTTATTAAAGCTTTACGCCCGCGATTTCGCTCCCGTGGGAATTTTCTTGGTAGGTTTTCCATTTTTGAAGCGAAAACTTCTTTAGCGGCGTTGAGCACTTTTTAGGGGAAAAATGTTAAACTTGCGTCAGATCGTCAGATGTCACGTGACTGTGATCGAAAATGCGTAGGATAGAGCTGCCACCTTTTTTGAAGTGAAAACTTCTTTAGCAGCGTTGTGTACTTTGAAGGTATGGGTGGAAACCCGGACGGATGGCAGCCCTATGGTAAAATTATCTCTGTGACAGATGTCAACGATGTCAACGATTATTCGCACATAGTGTGCAAATACCGATAAACTATTTTACTGAATTGAAAGTAGACAGTTTGGTCGAGTGGAAAAGTTGCCAGATTGTAAGCAACAGGTCGGGGGTTCGAATCCTGTGAGAATAACGGACTCTTTTTGTGTATTTTGTTTTATTTCCATATTAATGCACAACGTTAATGTTCAAGTTTTCACTTTTGCCGGCACTCCCGGAGTGCAACCCGTTGTTTTTTTTACACACCTTTTACAAACTCAATAAAAAATTGCTAAGTTGGTGGCGTGGCGCCTTTCTCGAGTTTTGCGCTTAGCAACACATTTGGCGATTCATTTTTATTTAAACAAGACTGATTAATCCGTTGAATCGTTGAATTTTTAATACATACTAATAATTTAGTGTATCGGGAAATGAAATGAAACAACTGAAACACATTAACAAACCGTAAAGTTTATACTTAAATGTATCTATTTTATCAAAGAATTTATTACCTAAGTCTTAATTACTAAGGCTTGAAACAAAGATTCAAAGGTTTTTTAACAACGCCCTTCTTAGGTTCCGAAGTCGTTATGGGTCAGGATTTTGTTACGACGTACCCATAACACGTGTCTCTTATATCACATGGTCGCCTGTCAACGTCTTACGTTTTGTCGTTTGTGTTCCTATTTCGGGACCACATTGGAATTTTGATGCGTCAAGCCATTTTGTCAACCTGGTCTCTTCTAAATATTTCATAATAAAAAAGCTCCAAACCTATCTTTTTGTTTTCTCAATGATAGTTTCATTTTTTTTACTAACAAAAATTCTAAATAAGTAATATTTCCATATTTACCGTTAGCATTAATCTCTGTTCCTGGTGTTATATTTTGTGTGTTCAAAGCAAGTATCTTGGCGCAAAATCTAAACTGGGGCAACGAGATCACATTACACATATTTACAAAATTTTCCCTTTTAAAAATTTCCGGAAGTTTTCTTAATTTTTTCGCTATATTTTAATACGGTGAATCCGAATCTACCAGCCGTTTCTTTCTAACTGTTCAAACACAGCTTTTCTGTGGATTATTGCTGGAGTTTGAAATAACACCTACCACGAGTTCCTTATTTACGGAAATAGTTTTTCGATACTTGGATTCATTTTTATAGTGAATTTTTGTGTTTTTTTTTGCTTAGTTACGCATATGCCACATCTTGAAAACTGAAGCTGATTGGTAAAAATGGTTTTTATTTCCATAGTCATGATGCCAAACGTTTACAAAAAAGCTGCTTAAACTTCCGGAAAAAAAAACTTTGTAGGTATGTGTTATGTATGCGGGTCCGCAACGAGAGTTGAGGCGAGTTTAGGCGCACAAAGATGTAATATTTGCATACAGGCCAGTTGAATACAGTCGATTAGCCACCTCCTTCTGTTAAAGTCGGGTATTCCAGTATAGATATTAGAACATAAACAACCTAAATGAAAAAAAGTCTTAGAGTACCACGTTGGCCTCTCGTTGCGCGGGCTTTAAGTAGCTTTGTGCTATACAGTGTGATATGTAGTCTTCACCGAGATGGGACTACGTTTCACAGACGTTACTGGCTGGTCGGAGTGCTGTCATCAAGTATCGATTTATATTTGAAAGTGAACTAGTTCATTCTAGAATAGAAGTGAAAATAAAACACGTAACAGCAATCCGGGGCCAGGGGTCATTCGACGAGAGACGTCCTAGTATCTTAGACGTGTACAAAAGTGTTCATATGTGTAGGTAATTGACTTAGGAAACGTATACTCTGTCGCGTTAATTCAATAAAACTTGTGTATATCAAATCTGAGGTGTCACCTTCACTACGTTCCCATTACAGTAGTAACTTTGATTAAATGTGCATCAAGCTTGGCATTAATAAACTTTGAAATATTTCCGTTTCGGTGGGATTTGTTTCCTTGAATTTTGAATTAAATTTTAATAAGCAATATAAGGCATTCGAGCAGAAAAAAAATTTTTTAAGGTAGAAGTTGCCATTTGATTATAAAATATTAAGTGAAGAGGGTAACATAAGTGCATATATTATGCTTCTTCCTCTTTTCAATGAGTTTTCGTTGACTATTTTTGGCCCAGAAAAAAGCCACCGAAATTGCTGTTACGATATAATCCTTTTTTCAACCAAATATTTACGTATATTAACTTGTTAAGCTAGTTATCGTACTTCGCGATGCAGTGTGATAAGAATTGCTTGAAAAAAAGCATTTTCACCATGTTAAATCTAAATCTTTTACTATAGGTAAGCCGTTAGATTTAAAAAAAGTAAGTCGGAAAATCGTTTATGTTTGTCACTTGTCAGATACGCATTATGTTGAGCGCCTACAGCTATAAAGGTTGTTATGCATGTAAAAATCAATAAGTAAAAACCAACTTATTAATTAACAAAGTGCTTGTTTATTAGAATCGAAAGCAATAAAGGGGGTTGGCCGAAATTATCCGGTGGTGTAGGGAGTGATAAGGAGTTCCTACTGTTATGTAAGGGTGATCAATGTATCCCCTGGGGGCAAGAAATGTTTCGCCTCGGCTTACCTGGGCCTACTTCTCAGCAAACTTAATTAACTCGTGCAATCTTCAATTTCTAGGTCATTATAATTGTTGGCTTAAAGAACTTTCAAGATCTGTAGTATGTTTTGTGTGTTTCGGGGTTTCGGCATTATAGAAACTAATTTTTTTTTGACATTTTGTCTGATTATCTTCTAACCTTGTTGGTTATATTTTTGGTGAACACGGGCCTATAGAGCACGAACATGACTCTTACGTGAGGTTTCTATCTTTCTAAGCTCTTTGGTCCTATTTTCTAATAAAAAATCTATACTAACATAGTATAGCCTTAGTAACAGACGCCAGTTCGAAAGGTTCCGAAATATACCAAGTAATTTGTTTGACCCTGTATAAAAAAAAAACTTTTTATGAGAAGCCCGCTAAATACAGAATTAATTTGAAAGAGCTTGGGACTTGAAATTATAATGCCTCTAACTAAAAGTAGACTCTTAAATTTATCGTTACTGACTGATATTTACTGACTCGTATCACAGAAATTTTATGTAATGTTGTCTTAAAAGGGTAATTAATTCATCATTAATGATTTCCATTGCGGGACATAGAGCTCACCTAGCAGCGCTATATCAATTGATCCTATACTTTTATCGTTTTTCTTTAAAAAAAAACAGCGAAACTGTAAAACGATCAAAGATCACCCAAGTCAAACTTTTACGACCTACTTGAATGTGAACTGAAGAAAATTTCACTGTATTTGATTAAGCTGCTACAGAAACATTATTTGTATTTTCAATAATAATATTATAGTCCGAATTTACCTGGTCTGATTATATTATTGAGACCGAGCGAGTGTATTAGTTCATAGGCATATTAAATTACTGGATGAAATTCGAGACTTGTTTTTTCGCGGGCAAGCCCCGAGCTGTGATGGTTCGTTGTTAAATGCAATTAAGGCAAAAGCGTGCGGCTCCGAGCGACATCAACAAATTCCTAGGGTTACCCGCCTCTACTGCAGCGGCACCGGCAATTTGCAAGCGCGCTTTATGAATAGTTTCTATTTATTTAAATAGTTTAGATTAGTTGCCCTGTACTCTGTGACTAATCTCACCTCGCATTGCGGTAGTGTTAATTTGCGTGGCGTTGAAAGCAACTTGAACAATGATTTGCGTTATCCAGAGTACAATGTACGTTAACATGATCTTTGTTTACTTAAAAGACCAACCTCTCCACACAACCCTTTGTTCATTCTGATTAGCTGTCAATAACAGAATAGCGTTCATATTCTTTGAAGATTTAGACATCTTATCCCTAGCTTTTATTAAAGCAGACAGTAAATGAAGGTTTACAGTACAAAATAGCGTCTTGAAAGTATAACGCCACTCACGTGTCTCTTTTGACATGGATAGACATTTCAAATGCTTGCTTTCTAATTTATCCCACAAACTCTCGAAACAATAAACTCACCAGAAATATCTTTGATGAGTTTTCTACAAAGTCTTTCATTTAGTCCCGCCTCATACTAGATAATACATAATGTGAGTGAAAATAAAAGGTTTTATAATTATAAAAATAAAAGGAGCAAAAAAATACTTCTAGATTTTTGTAGATTGACTTCCTAAGTAAAATTGCTCATTGGACGAGTAATATGGATAATGTTAGATTTTTCTCGCTCATTTTTTTATAATGAAGTTTTATTGATAAAAAAAATCGAAAGAAGGATAACACTTTTGCAAATCGGTGATCCAATATTTTATTTTTGGTGCCTATAACTTAGGGGCAAAGTACACCGAAAGTGAAAACAATACGAGGTAAGAAGTAAGTGGGAAGTTCTACTATCAGCTCGCCGTAGTTAAAAAACATTAGAAAACAAATATTAATTATTATATTTTATAAAGTAATTATTGACTTTTGATGAATTGCTTATAAGATCAAGTTTGGTAAAAATAAATACTTGAACTTATTTGCAATAAGATGGTCACGAATTTTCTGATGGTCTTTGCTAAGCTAGGCCCGAGTCTAAAAGAGGCGGACCCTCCATGTAATTAAGGTCCCATTGCGTCAACTTGGCTCTGATGTGGGTCCAAAAGCAAAGCAAAGCAAGTACCTATACCAAAGTACCTACACTTTAACTCGTCGCGGATGTATAAAATCAACGTCCCCAGATATTGTAGCTTAAGGTTAGGTGAAACGGAGTTAATTTAAAAGTTTTAAGCCAAGTCTTGAACTAACTTATAAACTAAGAATTCTTTTTAAAAAATTGCGTAATCATTTTTAAAAAGACTATCGTTAAATTGAACATATGTGTTCAATTTAACGATAGTCTTTTTACAGTCTGGTGAGACATATAGTAGGTATAATTTGATTTTATTATCTAAGAATTTTGTGATTGACGTCTTTACTGAGACTTTAGTTGGTTTCAAGGTCTAGTCTAAGAAATTCAATAACGGTTTTAACAGTAACGTCCGATTTAGTTTGCTAAATCGGATCTTTGACTGTTTTTCGGTTGAGAATATTTTAATTGTATTATCTAGAGAATTGAGACTCAATTTTCCAAAGTAAAGCTTGAAGCAGCTGATGCAAAATTAAAGAAGTGAATTCAATATTACTTAACCTGCACTTACGAATCCCTTCTTTCAGAACTAACTTATTGTTAGCAACTAAGGAAAGTTCTCACCACCTTCTGAAGTCTGGCAAATCGGAAAACGTCAATTCTACGTCGAATTCTCAAGAATTATCCTTGAAATTGGAACGGGATTTGAGAATTTTAGAACGATCTGAACCAGTGCGAGGGAATGGTAACCTAATTTTCTGGTACGCCGACGGAATGGCGCTTCGACGTGTCGCAAAACGATTACATTCAAACGAAAATAGAAAATTTGCTGTTCCATAATCCAGGACCTTGTAACGACGCTATTCAGACATATTGGTACTGGCGACTACATTGTTCTAGCTTTCCGTGCAGCTCTAAATTGTAGGAGAGAGTAATAATAATTCAACAACTATTTTATGAGCAATGAAATGGAAACTGAAGTCCAATTAATTTATTATGTTACTATATGATATTATGAGAAATAATTATGACATTGACAAAACTGAATAACATTAATCCTTACGAATAATTTAAAAAGTTTTTCTTGAAGCCTAAGGTATTAAGTTTCGTATTTTCATTATGCTAAATTGTTGAAATAAGCCATAAGATCTGATGTAAAAATAACAGATTTATTTCCGACTTCAAAATCTTTATCTTCAGTTGACTGAATATGAAAAACTTTGTAGAGCATTTTTTTAAATTTAACACTTTAGTGCTCCAAAATCGTCATTCTTAGCTGCTATAACTTTTAACATTACTTGATATTGGACAATTTCATTAAAATACTTTGACACTGGCAAAATCACGAAAGTGTTGGACGCCCTTTTATCAAGAATTGAATTGAATTTATTTAAAACGCTTTAAAGAATGTTGTAGCGCAAATTGATCACTTAAACATACCCTACCCTACCCTACTCACCCCTATTTAATACCCCACCCCTATTTGAAACTACTTTTAAAATTCATAGATTTTATAAAATAAAAATTTAAAAAAAATGGTTTCAATAACTTGCACATAAAAAAATCCTAGCTGAGGAAGTAAAGCATGGAATAGCTTGAAAACTTTAATACCGTATGTTTTTATTTTAGCTACGTTATACTTGAGTAATAACGCCAGGCCTAGGATTAAATACGGAATACTATTCAGTCACAGTAAATGCATTAAGTCACTGCTGATTACAATGCTACTGGGCCTTTTTCTAATTCGAAAATGGCATGGAAAAATTGTATTACCCTTGCCTCCTACTTACACTAGAAGCTGGGAACATAGGGGGCAATGGTACTACGCATTCTGCCTTGTCGTGCCATCCCGTTTGAATTATAAAAAGGCCCATTTGAACTCAGAATAGTGCGTGCAGCGAGTAAAAAATACGTTTTACTCAAAACGAGACATGTTAGGTCAAGGAAAACGGCAAATGCACATGTATGAAACCATCAACTGTACAAGACGACCCAGTCTACGGCTTATGTTGTCAATTTCACTTTGTATCCAAACGTTCATAGACTATTAAAACACTGAACGTAATTTTGCTACAACTGCGTTCCATTTAACTTAAATGAAGAGAGAAAGCCATTGGACAGCAACATTTTGTTTGAAAGAAAATTTGCCCTTGTAAGAGATTTCTATATATAAGCTATTCCTTACATACTGTATATACACTAGCATGCAAACTCTATTGAATTTTTTATTTATTTGGAATAATAACAATAATAGATAACCATTGTATATGTATAATAATATTACATTAGTTTGATACAATAATAGTTTACTTAAATTGCGAACAAATATATAGTTATAGAAATCTTTCTATTCACACCTCTGGAAGAATTTAGAATTCAATTTTCTAAGCAATAGTGTGATCAAAACAAGAATGCATTCTACTTACATAAAGGTTTCTCTTATTTTCCTTTCTATTTTTCCGGGCCAGGCGTCCACATGGGAGGCATGCTACATGGTTTTTAACTTAACCAACATTACTGTGCAGGTGTGCTCCTATGTTAGGCCTGTACGTACATTCACACTGCTACCGTTCTTCGCTAAAATGCAGAATACGTTTCTCTATTTTCGTCCCCAGGCAGTCTATTCTTTTATTCACAGATGAAGATTGAGTGTTAAAGATTGACACTCAGAACCGTAAATAGTAAGATAATATATATATATCTTGAGCACTAAATTTATTTCTTACTAGAGGATGTCCCGGGCTTAGTTCTCGTAAGAATTTCGTAAAACCCAATGACACGAAGTTTTTTTTTAATAAAGGGTTGCCTCCGTTATAAAAAATAACTTCGTGCCAAATTTTAGCTATCTAGGTCCAAAGGTTAGGCTAGGCGTTGATAAGTCAGTGAAACAGGACCACCAATTATTGTATAAGTATATTATTATAGATATTTTGTTTATATGGCCTTTTCTTCTAATATAAAAGTAGTATTAATTTGTCTAGTTATTTTATTGTTACTCGTTAATCTTTCTGTAGTACGGTTTATGGCTCAAAATGACAATTTTTTGATAGGTTATATCATAAATGTAGGTGATAATTTTTATTTGTGTTGTAACGCCATGTATTGTTAATATCGAAGTTTGATTCCTGGTACCAGAAAACACCAGGCCTCATCCTTAAAATATATTACCATACATTTTCAGTTTATCTTATATTTCCAATAAAACTTACGTTGATAAAAATTTTACTAAATAAATAATTGACGGACAAAATGCATTGGACTGAAAAACGTTCAAAGTTAATACTGAAAGAAACAAAATAAAGTAAATATTTGCATTGGGTTTTGTTCAAAACTCGGTCCATAATCCGATTTTTTCCGACGACTTTTCTGAAAGAAATAGTTATCAAACACTAAAAGGCAATAAAATCCTCTTCGAGTACCGTTTTAAATTATGATAGACGTATTGGAACACGATACTTCTTACGGATAAATCTTTGCGACTGAGGATCTATTTATTTTTAAAGAACGTGTAAGAGTACACGTGCCCATTAGTGAAAAGATAAGGAAATATTTTATTTTCCGTGAACTGGGGCGCCCGGTTTTCTGGAACTTTCAGGAGTTGTATACAAATAAGGTAAAGAAAATATTCAGTATCATTGTTTGAACCTTGTTCTTCTTCTAAACCTTTTCACATTATCTGTGGTCGGTTTTCCTTGTCTACCCTTTCTATCTTTCTTGGTTTTGAGCAGTACAGGCATCAATTTGAGCCAAATTTTAAGTCCTTCTGGACAAGCGATGGTTAGGTGGTGGGGGGTCGTCCGCGGCGTCCGTCGCGTCGTCATAGGAAATTCTAGGGTTATTCGTACCATGTTATTTTCAGGACGGCACAGTACACAATTTCGTAAAAATATATGTCAATGATGAGCGCGACTTTGTAGCTTCCTCGGATGTGAGCGTTGTGTATTTTTGAAGTGAAAAATTATTTAGCGGCGTTGGGCACTATGAAGTATGGGTAAAAAATATTCCTTTGTTGTCATTGTTAAACTGGCGTCAGGACAAGTGACTGTCACGTGACCCTGATCGAAAATGCGTAGGACTAGGGTTGACAATCGATAAACGTAAATCGATAACAAATTTTATTAAAATATTTCAAACAAAAATATATGATACTGGATATTGCATCTACAACGAAGCCTTTCACAGCAAATAAGATGCTCACCTTATTAAATGATGCCTGTGATCATGTGACACCGGATGGCTAAAAAAATGTTATCATGAAAACAAGGAAAACCCTCAGCATGCCTGGTGGGTCTCAGGGACCCCCGCCATGATGGAAAATACTTCATATCTTTTAAAATATAAATGTATGTCACCTGTAGCTTCAAATTATGATCTAGCCATGTAAAAAATCCCCTTCCTACAATCCTGATATGACATTTTTCCGAGAAGGACATGCATATAGTGATTTAGGTTCTGGTAGGGTCTATTTAAAAAAAAAAAAATATTGATTCCATTTATATACTTTCGAAAAACGCCAATTTAAATAATAACCTTAACTGCCTTAAAAAAGATAAATTAGGCATATAGTATGAATTATTTGTTTTTGTTGTGCTCTTAAATCCTATATGGGTTTATTTTAGTATGAAACTTAACTTTTTTAAATATATATTTTTTTAATAGTGACTTGTAAAAATAGTCTAAATTTTTCTTAATATAAAAATTTGTGATTTTTCAAATCTTTTTGGCTATTAACTTTGTGTTTAAATTAGAGTCTCTCAGACCCCACCAGGCATATGATGTAATTTTATTCACCAGGCATGCCAAGGGTTAAGAGTATTGGGAGCGTGATTGCAAATACGACACGATCTGTGATCAAGACTTCATAATTAACCTGCAAGACTGCTCCAGCGACTCCGACTCCACTGACGGTAGTGAGGATGGCCTTGGGATGTTCTCCTTTGAATAAATAAAAACTGTTTCTGTTTAATTCGAATAATCTGCATTTTTATTTAAATCCTATCAGACTATGGTAGATCACGGTTTTAAAATAGTTTTATCGACAAATAGTATCGACTAGGTATGTCGTAAGTGTCACAGCACTGGTGATGTATGTCACAGAGATCAAAGACGGAGAGGTGTTTAATAAAAGGAAATTAAAACTGCAAAAGTCAAGATGTCATCCGGTGTCAGCATAGAAAAAATTAAATAAAATATTAATGCACAACGTTAATGTTTTCACTTCTGACGGCATTCCCGGAGTGCAACCCTTTGTTTTTTTTAGCAATGTGACACCCGCTGACCAGCGTAACATGCGCATTTCTGTCATGTGTAATTTATAATACTCAATACTCAATACTGTTCCTTGGATAAATGGGCATCTAATTGTCATACATTACGCCTGTGACCTGTGTTCACTTCATCTATCCGTGATGCCAAAAATAGAAAAAATTGTGTGAGAAAACGAATTATTTTTTTATTTTTTTATTATGAGATGGGTTAACTCTTGACCCCAATCTTGACCAAGGTCATAGATGAGGTCGACGATGGAGCGAGTTAACCCAGAAAATGCCAATTAAGGCACTGGTACTCCAGACGGCCCTTTACAGAGCCTACCACACCGCGTTTGAAAACAAACTGAGGTGTCGTTGCCTAAGATGGATTATTAGGAGGCAGATCTCATTTTTGTTTCCTTAGTCGCCTCTTACGACACCCACGGAAAGAAATGGGGTTGGGGTTATTCTCACCCGATCACCACACGGCATAATTCGTGTAGTTCAAAATTTTCAGGATTGTCTAGGGAGAGGTCCCCTGAACATTGTCTAGTAAAGTCCCATCGATTTTAGGTGCCGCTAGGGGTAGCAGGGAGGAATAAAGGTCCATTTTTTTCAGTCTTTTGCTCATAACTTGAAAACGGTCTACTTTAAACACAATCCTGAAACTTTTAAAACTACACGATTTATTTCCTCAATTTTTCGAGTTTTGGCCGGTTGTTACGTCTCGGTCGAATTTTCCATCGCTAAGTATCATTTTTAAACCAATTTTGCAAAATTTCACAATATACATAAAATATTCATAAATTTTGATTTGTTTGATTTAAATATAATAAATGCGGTGATAGCCCAGTTGGTAATGAGCCCGACTTGTAATCCGAAGGTCGTGGGTTCAAATCCTGGTGCGGGCCTGTACCACTAAATTCGTCTTTTTAGATTTATGTACGGATTTCTAATTATCAACGGTGAAGGAAAACCGTCCAAGAAAATTTTCGAAACATGAGCGGGCCACCAACCCGCATTGGGTCAGCGTAGTGGACTATGGCCTATATGAGCTGGGAAAAAAAATCTAATAAATATCTAGAGAAACAAGAAACTAGAGAAACTAGAGAAAAAGGAGTGTCTTTTGAAAACTTTCAAATTGTCTGTATTAATGTTTCGTTTAAGTGAGTTAATGTTTTAAAATCCTAAAATTGTATCAGCGGGACAGGTGTGTAAGTTTAAAAGCACTCTTAAAATTTATTGAAAATGTTTCAAGAATGTTCTAAGTGTTTAGATTAACAGCTACACATGCTTGCACTTGAAGAACCGTTTATTTCGCAGTGGCTTCTGCACGAGTAACTCTCAATCACGCTTTGGTACAATTTAATGAACACAGGACCATGTCTGAAGCGCATGCTGTGACTTGCAAAGTGCAACTTAGTTGTGGTAATCAATTTAAGCTAGTTGATGTGACAGGAATGAAAGGAAAGGACAATGTCAAAAATCGTTAAACGATTTTATTATGTCTCAAATAAACTGCTACTTGGTGAAGCCGCATTGAAACAATTCTTCATATTTTATATTGTTATAAGTCACTCTTAATGACTTTTAGATTTCAATTTCGCTTGAGACTTTGTGGTACTGTAAATGGGTATCCTTTGATAAAGTAATTTCAAACTAAAGAAATTAATATAACACTTTAAACTTTCGCGATTTGAACACATAATTAAATTCTAAAACGGGTCTAAATTCGCGTATATTTATTTATTTATCTTTATTTATCTATTTCCGACGAATAGGTAAATAATATCGTCGGAAATAGGTAAATAAATATATATACGCGAATTTACACCCGTTTTAGAATTTAATTAAGGAAGTTAAGTCCTGGAGAGAGAGAGCTAGGCCTTTATCCAAGCCTGGTGACTGCATTAACAGTTGACATATGGCTGCTAACTTTCACAGTGCACTTGATTCACTTTGAGGGACAAAATTAGCAAATAATAGCATGTTTGTTCTATTACTTTTTATATGTGAGTTGCTTTTTTCAGCCTACAACGTTGCTAAGCTCGCTAATATTCTCTCAATTTTCTGCATCGCAACTTACCTACTAGATGATCTTCTCACAAAAGAATGTCTATTAGTTCAAGATTATGAGCTGTTCAGTTACACAGCGCTTCAACTACAACAATTTTGGCAAACTATCTAGAAATTTTGAGTGAGGTATATCCAATATACACTTAATTTCCATCTTGCGACACGGAGCAAGGTGAATTGGCCGTTTACGTAAATGAATAAGGTGCAGTTTGGAATAATCCGTTCATGCAGAGTTAAATGCACTACATTGTGTTACAGAGATGTGGAATCTTGATTGTGTAGGGCAATTCCGTGCTTCCTAACCTAACGTTATGTTTAACTCTCTGTATTGTTAGGTAACATCTACGTATACCCATTCCATCAACAGGCAATTTAAAATCACCTGCCTTTTTTACTTGTAAGGATCTATAGGTCCGTCTATAAACAGTTCTAAGTTAATGATAATTGTAATATAAATCCATGATTATAAACTATAAGTATTTTCATGCTCTATATTCTTCTGAAACCAAAATCAAATATTTATCATAGTGAGCCCCTTTTTACATAAAACGGATTTTCTGAACTTCACGTATGCTGATTAATTTCATAATATGAATACAACATAATATGGATTCACAGGCAGATGATATCATCTACATTGACGTGAAAACGTCGCAGCCATCAATATGATGGGAGTCATCATGGAAACGCGAAACCCTCTCCTTAAATTGATTAATTTACTTAATGAGCTGAAGGTTTAATGAACCACTGCATTGTTTTCGTTTTTGGTGGAAAATTTCACCCTTTGTGAGTTTATAGAAGAAATTATACGCTTGACGTTATTTACGTTGTTTTAGGGTTATGTACCTCCGATTGACAAAACGGAACCTTTACAGGATCAGTCGTGTGTCTTTTTGTCCGTTTGTCCGCATGTCACAGTTAATTGCCATACTGAGCGCTTCTCTTCATCTTTATATTGCGCACCGCTAAGGAATGGAATTCTCTGCCTGCGTCTGTATTTCCGAGCTCATTAAACCGGGTATCTTTAAAGTTAGAGTGAATAGGCTAGGCATCTTCTGGGTGAATTTGCTATCATCTCGACCACATCTTTGCCCTTGAGCTAGATTGTGGTCAAGAGCGAACCCATTTATTTAAAACTAGCATTTCGCCCGGGACTTCGTTCCCGTGGGAAATTCGAAAAATTATGTAACCTATGTCCATCGGAGATATTGTAGTTTTCTAATGGTAAAAGAATTTTTCAAAGCGGTCCAGTAGTTTCGGAGCCTATTTAATGCAAACAAACAAACAAACAATCAAATCTTTTCTCTTTATAATATTTTATTATTTTAAAAACCAAAAATTGTTCCGAATTTCCGAATCGATTAAGTTGAAAGGTTTGTTTATGAATTCATGTAACTAAATCACGAAACTCTTACGTAAATCAATAATTTTGAATACAGGGGGCACAATGGGTAAATTAAAAAATGTACTTATGAAGGTCAGATTCTAAAAACGTCATTATTTATTAGTACTTTTATCGTACGGAACCCTCTCCAAGCGAGTTGGACTCCCCGCTGGTTAGGATTTTTTCTTTTTTTCGCTCCGCTGCTGCAAGGTAAACTCAGGACGTGTTCCAATACACACTCTGGTTTTCACAACAAACACAGTGGTACAGTGTCTATAAAACGTTGTTGTTGCCCAGTCTTTAAAGGAAACAATTCACTTAAACAAATTTCCTTGTGCCACTTTGCATTTTCATGTAACCGTCGTTGTTGCTAATGAGTTTGTTTTTGGGAACTACGTGGACTTAACTCGTTTTTGTGTGCCTTTTAAGTCCTTTGAAGGTAAAGTACCGGTAGCTGTGTAGTGTGTAGTGCAAACAGTTTTCTGGTTGCGAGGGTCCAGGCGAGTTCGGATTGTTACTTTAAAGGCGACTACAGCACCCGATAAAGGCAGCACACATAGGAATAGTGCCATCTCCGTCTCTCAACAGGCCTGGGCCGGCAGTGCGAACAGTGTCGATACACAAAGTTTACGGACTATGAAAGCGTGCGTGCGTAAAAACATGTTCGAAAGTTAGAAAAATGAGATTTATGGAAAGGTAACAGCTTAAATCGAAAAATGCGTTAACTACTTATCGAGAGAGTTCAATCACGAACATTTTGATAGCAAATTCAAGTTTCTGTGTGCATTTTACTATCGTTTTTACAGCTTAAAAGATACACAATATTGATATTTAGAGGTGACTTTGTGAGCTTTTTCTATCGAACCAAAAGTGCTGAATCATGTTTTCAGCAAACTACTTATCTATGTAGTTTATGTCCTGAATATTACCGCAGTATTTTTTTTTTTCGATTTAATGCAGTGCGTCATGCTTATCTACGCATCATAAAATCGTAATTTAGGTGCTGTAGTCGCCTTAAAGTATCAAGACATTTACAAAACTTGTCAATTCTGCTAGAATTCAAATAGACTTTGAAATTCAAAACCGCACCTTCCGTGATGGTTTACCATACACCCCAAAGTAAATGCAGTATCATAAAAGGGATTAGGTTTTTTGTATTGTGTACGCGGTGGAGCGATTCTACTTGGCGTTTGGATCGCGTCTTATTGAATTTATGGCTGTGCAGGACGTGACTGAACGCACCCGAGATCGGGCCATCGAGTTCTTGATGTTTGCTCGATTCGCTACGTGTGCGGCAGACTTTAATCGATTCTTGAATGATTCTCGTCGCGTGCCCAGCCTCGCGCCGCGGTCGTGCGTGCACTCATTTTGTATTTATTGTTTGTTTCACTCACGTAAAGAATAATCCACTTCCGTCTCGTGCTTTGAACTGCCCCATTTTTGGATACCAAACTTGTCGCGATGATTTATTACGGAAAAGACCTTACGACTTGATGCCAAAATAATAATTCAAGAAATTTTCTTTAGTAAGTCACGCACCATCTATCATGCTAATTATAATTATAAATGAGTCAGTAAAGTTTTCCACTGTTAAATCCGTACCAAAATTTTTACATGTTCCAATAACGAAAAGGAACGGAAACGTATTAATGAACTATTTAATTTTTTTGGAAAATTGTTTTATATATTATATATTCTTTCCTTACCGTGCAGGTATGGTCAAAAGTGAAGCGAACTTTACTAACCCTGTTGTCAGAATTTTCAAACCGCCAAATGAACTCGGACTTCGTTTAACGAGGCTTAATAATAGAAGTGCTCAATAATATACCGTGGCACATATATAAGTGCAACTAACTGTAAACTTTTATTATGAAATAAAAATAGAAAATGCAAGAACCGCTTATTGAAAAGAGAAGACTAATGAACATTAATTATGGTTGTAACAATAAAGCAAGCGTGTAGCTCTTCACATCTGCAGGGAGCGACGACAAAAAGAAAAATGAATAATGTAAAGAAATTTAATTTCACGATGGCCCTCCACCTATTCAAAGATGAGACACAATAAGTGAAAGGGTTCCTTTCAGGAACATCGGCTCTAAAAAATTGAGGTAATGGAACGTGAATAACAATTCGGCCTGTGGGCGAGCGAGAGGGCCCGTGGAATCGGAGGGGAGGGGGGATAGATTGATGGGCCCCGTTTGTAGCATCTGTCGTTTAAGTGAGCATCGATTATAGTATACACCTCGCTGTTTCTTTGTTTGGCAAGCGACGTTTGACTCGAGTCATCAGTCACGCGCGCCCGAGGGATTAATTTCACAATATAAACAAATGACATGCTGATATCCCCACCTCCACCACCCCTCAATCGTCCCGTGGAAAAAGAAGCGTTCCGGTTATCGGGAGATCCGTTTTTATATAATTTGTATGGAGCCTTCCGGAACCATGATAAATTGTATGACTTCGACGGCTTTTAAAGAAGAGTAAGGGTGGGTTTTCAAGTTGAGCGCAAAACCACATTGTGACTAATGTTCAATAGCCTTTGAAATTCAGGACTTCACAGACTTTTGTGAATTTCGCGAGTTCTTATACTTATCCAAAATCTCTCTACAGCACTGTACTTGCTTCCACAATAATTTATAAATGCCGGCACCGTACGTTTGTAGCCGCATATTGTAAGACAATAAGTATTAAATGTACCAGTACTTAAACACCGTTATAGTTTCCACTTCGCAAGCTACGGTTGTTACAGTTTATGTGTTGGCCGAAATGTGTATTAATGAAATGTGAGCTAGAGCTTGGATTTTAAATTAAAAAGGTATAGGTTAAAATTATAAAAAATGATAACTGTACTTATTTTTAGAATTATAATTTGTCTTCAGCTAATGATAGCAACACTTGACAGTCGTCTAAAAACATGTTTACCGTAAATGCTTCATTACACCCCACGAGCTACGAATTTGCTACACGCGTAGCAACATTCTACGCCATCGTAGCCAATTCTCCGGAGAAACGTACCCGACGACGAAATGTGAGATTTATTCAAAGTTTGTTATATTATTGTTTGAAACGGAAAATTTGCGATACGACGGCCATTTTTAAAGTGTTGCTGTTTTGCAAGCGGATATTTGCTTAGTGCTATAGCTGAAGTTAAGATAGGACACCGGTAACTTTAATAAATAGCTTTGTTTTCCCCGGTGCGAGATAAAATGATAAAATATTGCCAATTCCAGCAGCAAACACCAATATCTTTTGCTGAGTGTTCCAGCGAATTTGAAATATTACATTTAAATTTTTAATTAAGCTCAGTGGTATGGAAAAGAAGTTTCGACTAATTGGGTTCTTTAATTAAAGGTTCTTTTGCTTTTCGCTCAAATAGGTAAAATGGCTGTAATTTATGTTACAGCCGTTTTATCTACTTTGCTTTTTGGGTAGTTATTTGATTGGTATTGATAGTAAATGTCTGTTTGCCGGCATCTAGTGCAGTTATATCTATACGTACGTGCAATGTGTAGGTAGATCGGTTACAGACACAAAGGTAATTCTCCGATACTCCCTTGGGCTTCGCAGCCGGTTCTGAAAGGCTAACAAGGAACTACGTTGTATTAAACATATTGTGTGCAGAAACAAAGAGTAATGAGGTAGGGTGCTTTCTTATCCATGTAGCATGTAAAGAACTCGGTCAAACGGTTGACTGGACTTTGTTTTAATTTATAGTAGATTCTTGGGGCGGTTTCTCAAAGAGTTGAAAGTTTTATATCAACCCATAAAAGTCTTTACTAAAGGTCTCTCCTAAAATGGAAGGATTTCTTTATAGTAATCATTCTGAGTAGGCGGATTGTCAATTGAACTAGTCTGCCAATAGTAATGATGCTGACGCCCATCATAAGTCTGGTAGCTAATGGGCCTTTTTATAATCCTACAACGGCACGGCAAAATTGTACTACCATTGAATCCTATGTACTAGTGACAATAGAAGATCGGAACATAGGAGGCAATGGTGATTCAAATTTTGTCTTGCCGTGCCGTTCGAATTATAAAAAGGCCCAATGATGGCACATAGTTCCCAAAGTTACTTTAGTGTGGTGATAAATTGTCTATTCCGCCACCACACGGCATGTTACGAGTAAAAAACTTCCTTATGGTGCAGTACGGCTAGCACGGCCTGCGACAAACTCCGATAACGGTAAACCTTTACTTTGATTGTGCGAAGGCACAGCGCAAAGGTTTGCTCGCCCTCTGGCTTTGTCATTTCGACACTTTTTGCCATTTGACCGCGTTGTTTTCACGTTATATGCTCGAGCTGCCAGGTGTATTATCATGTACGTGGCAAACTTTTCTAACTGTAAAATCATAGTTTTCAAAAAGCCAAATGGCCTCTTCGTCTTACGTTTTATCATGTAGATATAGTCAAGTGTGTAGGTATAGTCAACTTGGCCTCTGACTTGGTTTTACTACAAAATCAACTAAAGCCGAGGAAGTCGATTTAACGCACCCCCCGAAGCATGGAAACGCTCGTCAGATAGTGTCATGGTAATCCGTCGGGTTCCTTGGTGCCGTGTACGTTGCGTTACCACACTGATTAAATATATTATTTGTATATTTAAAAAAAAACATTTTATTACAACTCATTTTGAAATGAAGCCAAAACCAGACGAGAAAGGCATAAAATGACTAAACTTACTGAGTTCAGTAACTAGGAGCGCTCGTTTGTCGCGCGCTTCACCCGGAACTAATTGCATAAACTTTTCAAGGCCAAATGAAGCTTTAAAAGTTATTGATTAATAAAATAATGAAATACCCTGTAATTTTTTTTTAGGAGTTTTCGTTTTGGAGATCTTTTACTGTGGCATTTAATATTAACTAATGATTCCATGGACTGACTTTTCTGTAGAGCTAAACAGAACTCAATTATCTTTTTTATTAATTAAAAGTTAGATTTTATCATATAATAAATCTAACTTTCAAAATTCACGTTCTACAATCCCTACTTATCCTTACTTCCTTACTTCTAATATTATAAATTCGAAAGTAACTCTGTCTGTCTATCTGTCTGTCCGTCTTTCACGTCTGAACTACTGAACCGAATTTGATGAAATTTGGTACCGAGATAGATTAGAGCCTGGGAAAGGACACAGGCTTCATTTTATCTCACAGTTGGCCACGATATAACCTGTAGTCCACGCGGACGGAGCCGCGTTCGGAAAGCTAGTAATATTATAAATTCGAAAGTAACTCTGTCTGTCTGTCCGTCTTTCACGCCTACACTACTGAACCGATTTTGATGAAATTTGGTACAGAGATAGATTAGACCTTGGGAAAGGACATATGCTACATTTTATCCCACAGCTGGGCACGATATAACCTGAAATCCACGCGGGCGGAGTCGTGGGCGGAAAGCTAGTTATTAATATATTCACAATGAGGGAGCCTTCCGAGTATTTTGGTTCGGAGTCTTTAATTATGGCCTGTAGCTTACTTTGAAATGTTATTTTTAAGTTCCGTTAGACGGTTATGATAACCGCACAGTTTTACCGACAAACTAAAACCTACTTTTCAACTTTCAACAGTAAATTATGTTTCTGACGTAAGCTTTGAAAATCTTTGTAAAATATGTCGGTAAAATAATAATTATTATTTACAGCGAGAAACAGAGAGGGCTCTCTTGAGCATAATCCTTTATCCAAGTATTAAAATGCACAGAACTTGCTTGGAGGCGGTGTCGAAACTTTTCCAAGCTTATTCTGAACGTCTTCAAATTTAATATGAGCGAGACGGCTACTCCAAGTCTTTATAATTAGAAACTCTTGTTTGTGAAAACTGCATCAAAATCTTTTCATAAGAAATAAAAAGAGATACATAGCCGCGGAGTTATTAAGTTTTGTATAACCAAAATAAAACTCAAATATCAAATGACACATTTACACACCATGGAATTAGTATTTTCTTAGAATATATTGGATCCATGATACACACACATACACTTAAATGACATTTGATGGATTCGGAAAGAATTACGTAAACGTGAGTTTTAATTTTCAAAATGGCAGTTTGTAATCTAAATTAAATTTTGATTAAGTAGGTACTTACAACGTATAATAAAAAACTGATAGATTTTAGTTGTGATTTGTTAGAAACTGGATCAGAAAAACACATGAAAAAGTTGATACTTTCAAATAATTTTTGACATCGTTTTAAGAAAACTTCTAAACTTTTTGGTTTAAGAATAGCATGTTATCAATGCTGTTCCAGATTACCTGCTGCTGCTTATCTTGCTGTTAGATTAACTTTATAAAAGAGTACGTTGAATTTGCAATCAACTGTAGTAGTTATTCAACAATTACATAAATACGATACACGGAGACATCCATACGACGCATTGAATAACTGATGCATCCGGCACTGTCCGAACTATCGGAATGCAGAATGACAAATCTATTGCATACAGAGCCTGTTTTAGCTATAGATCAAATTGTAATAGGAAAAAATGATTTTTGCTAGCAACTCACTGAAAATAATAAAAGAAATCTGATTGACTCCTACAACAATCATAGTTTTTATTTATTTCCAAAATTTACCAAAGCGAACCTAGACAGATTCTTAGGAATCTGATTCTTAGACGGATTCTTAGATCTTTTCGGAGAAAGAGCTGCTTTCTCTCTAGAATGAGTGCTCGACGTAAATAGACTGCATTTAATTTTTGGTGTACATTTTTGGCATATGCTGTGAGAATTTTAATTACTAAGCACATTTTTTTTAAAGTCGCCTGTACAACTGATTTTGGTATAATTTATTTTTGTTTGAGAGGAACAGTACGATAAAACTACTTTGCAAGCTAACACTTCATTTTATCATAAGTCTCGTTGCTGCTACGGAACCCTGTTTTAAACTATGCCCGACTCACGCTTGACCCCTTTTTTCCAGAATTAGCACATTTTTAACCACCAACCCAGTAGTCTAAAATTCGTTGTATCCTCGCCAAAAACGTAGTTTAAATTCATTTCATAGTTATGTGCATTTTTAATGGGTTGTTCCGAGCTAGTTGGAACTGTAAATAATGGCTTTGAATCAATAGCTTGTCAAATTATTAGGTGAGATAGTAGGTATATATACACACGCTCACGCTTGCAATCCCCAACGGGGTAAGTGTGCATCAGTGGATCCAGAAAACCACTCAATGCCACGCGTGACACAAATGGTGAGGGTTATTAGATGGAACATGTTGTGTTATGGTGAGAGGTGGTCAGCCTTCGCCCATGTTACAGCAAGATCCTCACGTCCCATTTACTGATTTTTACAGTATGCCTGGGAAGAGCAGGTAGCTGGCACATTATAAGTTTTTCTTTCACTCCCAGTCCAGCGTGGAAGGAAGTAGGTATATCTAATATAAAAATTTAAAAAGCTTGTCAAAGTAGAAAAATGTATTATTTATAAGGACATTATAGTAATTCAAAACGTCTGCACACTACTTACTTGATTAAATTACTTAAGAATCGTATAGACACTCTCATCGTAACGACTACGCCTCAGTTCTTAATTTTTCCGCACCTGACTTCCCGTGAGCCAGTAAAATTTTCGCTAGTAAGCCCGTTGTTAGGATTAATGAGAATATATTTACTAATATTAGATCCTTGGTACTACAGAGCTTAAATTTGGCATGGTCATACATATTGATTGCGCTAACATATCTAAAAAATAAAATGGTTGAAAAAATTGTTTTTCGGTTGTTTTACCATACAAGTGAAAGGGCGATGGATTTTTTTTTCGTGTGCGCGCATGCGGCAATCCTCGTAGTAAATAAAGATCATAGGATTATTGAAAACAGCGCACTCACTCCACAAACATCGAGGATTTACACATTGGGTGTGTCTACCTTAAGTATGCTTCCTACAATACAATCCGCTTTCATCTTCAGGTCTATTCTGAAACCAAACCGTCGGCGCTTTCATTGGCGATGAGAAAAAAAAATTGAAATTAATCCTAATAAGATAAACAATCGTAGGTAAACACTTTCAGTTAAAACCGCTAATTTTCAGTTAAGAAATTTATTTAATATTCTTAACCGAAAACTAGTCTTTTTAATTAAAAGTGTGTACATTTACTTATATATCTTCAGTTTGTACTTAAGTGAACACCAGACTGATAACATTTTAACAGCAATCAGTACGTAGTTTATGTGCTAGACAGTCACTTTCTACTGTGGTACTTAGTCGTAAGCTGTAGAGTTTTAGGCTATATGAACATCCTTTAAA
Source organism: Aproaerema taeniolella (assembly GCA_949987775.1). Lineage (NCBI taxonomy): Eukaryota > Metazoa > Arthropoda > Insecta > Lepidoptera > Gelechiidae > Aproaerema > Aproaerema taeniolella. The sequence goes on along the minus strand of OX465242.1, from coordinate 21,671,385 downwards.
ACTTTAATGCGACTCTTTCGGTGATACAAATTTTTTTTTAGTACATCAATATTTGACGTATAAATGATTTTTTTTTGTTTTCATAGTTAAAATCAGGGGAATAGGTACAGTTTTGTGTTGCAGCATACTTTCTGTAGCAATTCAATAACTAAAGAATTTAATCATTTGTTGTGCGAGGACTGTGACGCATTTCGTGTATTTACGTAAAACACTCAACCGTGTCCAGTAGTGTCCAAGACACAGCCATACTACGATTTTTGACGTGACAACGTCTTATAATTTGATGGAGCCGGCTGCACGCACGAAAAAACATGACTCATGCGGCGTTGCCTCGCCTGAGGCGTTCCATTTAAGGCTTAAGGTGCAAGCGAGAGCGCGCAATGAGCAACAAAGAGACACAATCAGCTTCCCCGTTCGGCAGCGTTTGACATCTGTCTCTCTCCTACTTGAGTGAGCGATGCGTCCGCGTGGACAGCTGCTATACAATAATACATTTACATGTTTTTTTTATATGAAGTTTAACTAAATCTAAACCGATCCTAAAAATTTTAGGGGGGGGGGTTGCCCGATTATTTATTTAAATAATTAACTTTGAAGTGGACAAATTTAACATTGATCTTATGGACTAACCTCTAAACTTCTACGTATTTTTGTATTTTTACGATAAAACTATCCATGAATATTTTTTTAAAACTAAGATTTAATAGTAAACATGTTGAAGATGATTTCGATCCGAAAAAAATCATAAACCGTTTAATTCAATTGTTATAATAAAAATAAAAATAAATGCAGCCATTAGCCAATGTTAAATGTATGCTTAACGAAAAATCATGCCTCTACTGCTTTCCCCTTACCGCGCAACAGTCGATGCCTATCCCCACCATAGTACCCCTCTCGTACTATCTTAATGAGTACAAATAAAAGTAAATTTATCAATTAAATAGTAGATTTCATTTCACTCCTTCATTATATCCATACAAAATAGTAATAATTCATTGAAAATGATTCAATTTTATTCATAAAAGTATGCAATCATTTCATCACTGTTTTGTTATGACGTTGTCACGTTAAACTATCGTCCGTAAACCGACTTTACAGACAACCAATTTTTTTTTATAACAGAACGGTTTGAAATGTAGTTCAGATATAAAATTGTCTTTAGGGATTCGCAAATGAGACTCTATTTCTTTTAAAGTCTACTATTTGCAAGTCATGAAGTTAATTACTATGTCAACTTATCGTTCAATCATTTACCTCCAAATTTATTATTTTCTGAACCCCTAAAAAGAAGATATACCATCTATCATTTGTTTGCGGAGTAAACTTTGCAGGAGGGGTGATTTTAATATCCTAAGGTACAAGACTTCTTGGTGTGTTAGGCGGCGTAACTCTTGTGCTCACTCAATAAATCCGTAGCACCTGGTTTCCTTTGTATCTCGCGCCGTAAAAAGAATGATTTTTGCCACATTTACAACGAATCCGAAGGTTTTCTGTTAAAAGCGAAAATGTAAAGTTTTTTGTTGTGGTCGCTTAGTGGATTCAACTAATAAATAACTTTTTCTTCTGTAGATTACATGATTCCACCGCTGGGCAAAGGTCTCCTCGTTGTCTTTAATTTTTTTACGGTTTTGTGGATGTTCCTATTGGGTAAAATATAGGTTTGCCCTGCCTACACCCTCAGGGATGATAATTATAAGCGTGAGTGCATGGATGGATAGATGGACAGTTTCTTGCAGGAACCCCCCTTTCCTCCACCTCACGTAATTAATGGATGGCCCCTAAGAATTATGCATTGAGATCGTCATGTCATCTTTTCTGGTTCTGCCTCAACTTCTACGGCCACCTTGTTTCATCCCAAGCATGAAAATTAAGAAGCTTAGTTAAGTAATTTCTACAATAGTAGCATCTATAAGGAGGGAGATTACAGTGTTAGATGCAATATGACAGTACTCATAGGTTGTCTTTTGCCCTCAACACAGCAAAATCAAGTACCAGTTTCTTATTTTTATAGGCCTGGGAAGAGCTGTTCTCTTTTTCTTTCAACAAGAAAAAAACATCTTATAATCTTGTAACCATGATGAGTCGTGACGCCATTCAATTGTTTCTTGTCTATTCAGTATTTTAATAACCAGCAGCTCGCCACTCGTCTGTCGGTAAAACTTAACTTTGATTGCGCCGGGGCCCTGCGCAAAGGCTTGCTCGCCCTATGGCGTTGTCAATGTTGACATTTTGACATAGGACTGCGGCGTATTACGCGCGCTATCGCCGTCGTACTCGACCTGCTTCATACCATATTTTCTACTACAGTTTTTGAAGCAACGAGAACAAACAAGTGAACAATTTAATTTTGCTTTCACAATAGCAAGAGTTTGTTCACTGTGTATTTTTCCCTGAATTTTAATAACAAAGATCCATAGAGCAGTGCCCATGTTGAAACAAAAACGGATGGAATATTTATTTTACTTGGAAACCACGATTATAAAGCCCGCCTAATCATCTTCAATGGTCCACACACCCTACGAAACTTTTGTACTTTATATTCTGTATTATTGATAATTCGCAACAAAATATGTTGTCACTTCTCTCTACTAAGTAAGATAGTTTCGCAATAATTAATTACTTTTTTTTGGTTGTGGTAAATTATAATAGATTGCCGTGATATGGTTTTAAAACAATACAAGTTAGTATCTAGTAGTCAAATTAAGCTACTTGGTCAATAATGTTTGTTCAAGCATTGGCAATGCAAACACCGTAAAGAATATTATAAACAACTAGCATCCCGCTCGGGACTTCGTTTCCGTGGAAATTCGGTAAAATTATGTAAGCCTATGTTACTCAGGGATAATGACGCATTCTAATGGTGAAAGAATTTTCCAAATCGATCCAGTAGTTTCGGAGCCTATTCGTTACATACAAAAATACAGATCTTTCCTCTTTATAATATTATAGTATAGATAAAAGTAAAACAGATATACCAAACTAGAAATGTATGAAGAGAAATAGACTCGTATGATGTGCAGCGTGTGCATTAATGATGAGTAAACACAGTCGAAACCCTACTAAGAGGATTACTGGATAAGTATCAGAAATATATTTAACACTACGCCACGTCGTGCAGTTGGGGTTTATAGTTTAGCTAGCTAAAAAGTAGATTAGTTTCTAAACGCCTTAACAGTATCGTAGAAGAAGAATTATGGAATATGATATGGTATTCTTTATTGTGCATACGTTTATTTATAAATTTATTTATTATTAGTATAAAAGTGTAAATGTTTCTCTATGATAAAGATGGCGTCCCTTTTAATCTTAACATTAAGACTTGAACTCAATAAATTTATACTCACTCAAAAATTTATCGAGAATCTGGCAAAAATCTCAACATTCGTAAAACATATTAATTTATCTAGCTGATTATTCTGTTAATTAATGGCGTTTTAATTGCAGCAGAACGAAATGGATGGTGGATGGAGCGAAATAACGATATTTCATAAAAATGACAGGTGCCTTGACTAGTAGTTTGCAAAATTGTTTTGTGGTTATTGTTTTTTTTTTCACAAACTGTTTACCATAGAATGTGTACATCTGAATTACTACACCTTGCTATACTTATAGCCATTTATGCAAAATTACATTACATTCAAAAAAAAATAATATTGCTTGTTTGTGGGATGTTTACTGAACAGGGTTCGAAGTAGAAAAAAAATTCTACCTATATATCCGTACAACTTGTGCGAAGTGTGCTTTAGTGTGACAAATAGAATCTTTTTTAGATTTACACATGCATTTCTTCGGGAAATATGTATAGTTATTGGTTATATTATATAGTTATTAGTACTAAGGACATGTTACCCCACCACATATATAAATAAAACAGGCCAAGTGCGAGTCGGACTCTATAAAAACCATTATATCTATAAAAGCGGCAAAAAATCACGTTTGTTTTATGGGAGCCCCCTTAAATATTTAATTTATTCTACTTTTTAGTATTTTTTGTTATAGCAGCAATCAAAATACATTATTTGTGAAAATTTCAACTGTCTAACTACCACGGTTCGTGAGATACAGCCTCGGACAGACTTATCTATAATAACAAGCAAAAAAATCACGTTTTTTGTATGAGAGCTTCCTTAAATCTTTAATTTATTCTATTTTTTAGTATTTGTTGTTATAGGACCAATAGAAATAAATCATCTGTAAAAATTTCAACTTTCTAACTATCATGGTTCATGAGAGATACAGCCTCGGACAGACTTTCTATAAAAACGAGCAAAAAAATCACGTGTTTTGTATGGGAGCCCCCTTAAATATTTATTGTATGTATGTATTTATTCTTTATTATACATGAGCATAAGTTACACAAGACACAAAATTAGAAAAACAGTACAAAGGCGGACTTATCCCACAAGGGGATTTCTTCCAGTCAACCCATTGAGTGTTTGAGAGGAAGGAGTAGTCGGCAGGTAGTATTCAATGTACAAAGGTTTAATATACAAATAATTTATTACATAAACATAAGACATGTACATATATATAAATACATAATTATATACTTATATAAATATTTATAAACAAACAACAAAATGCGAGAGGATACCTACAAATTTAGCTAAGAGCTTCAGCATCGACACCAAAGTGCTTTTGAGCCTCAATTTAAAACTTTCAATATGATTTATTTTATTTTGGTTTTTAGTATTTGTTGGTATAGGGCCAATATAAATAAATCATCTGCGAAAATTCCAACAGTCTAACTATCACGGTTCATGAGATACAGCCTGGTGACAGACGGACGGACGGACGGACAGACAGTGGAGCCTTAGTAATAGGGTCCCATTTTTTCCCTTTGGGCATGGCACCCTAAAAAAGAATAGCTCTACACCAAGGAAGTTTTATCTTACCTTGAGTACACACCATGATATAGGTAAGGGCACATGCACCTCCTCACATAATATGGCGAGCCTCAGGGGACGTCGAAATAAGCTTTACGAGATTAGGTGAGGTGCACGAAAACCAAGGTATTACGGGCAAACATGCTACCGCAAAACGGTTGGGAACGCCAAGATTGTGTTAGTTCTACATAAACCTACAGATTTTGTACTTTCGAAAATAACAGAGCTGCATTTTTGGCAGGGTTAGACTTTGAAGTTACATTTTCGTTGAAAAAAATTGTGATTACTTTAATTTTTTGAAGTAAAAACTTCTTTAGTGGCGTTGTGGGTGTTGTGCACTTTGTAGTATGGGTAAAAAATGTTAAACACGCGTCAGGACACGTGACCTGATCGAAAATTCATACGACGGAGGGAGAGTAGACCGCAAGGAAGTAATATATGTTCAAGTTTTCACTTCTGCCGGCACTCCCGGAGTGCAACCCGTTGTTTTTTTTTATTATAAACAAATAAGGAGGGCTTAAAACGATGCTAATCATGTGGCAGTTTGTAATAATTAGACTAATTATGCATTTAGTTCTTCGGTGATAACCCAGTTGATTAAACAATTAGTCAATAAAAATATTAATTGTAAAATTACACAAAAATTGTAGAAACCTACTTTTAAACAGGTCTTGTAAGAGGCTTGCATTGCATACTTTGTGTTTGAGTTAGCGAGGAGAAAACTTGAACAAAATAGTTTCTGTGCCCCCGCCGCTCTTTTCCGGGGCTATTCCATCCCGGTTATATGGAGGTTACTGTTACTAATGAACTTGCTACTTTAATTTCTCTTACAATACGGGTTGTTGGAAATTAGTTAGCTGAGTAGCAGTTTTCATAATACTAGCACCAAAACGCGGTTTTGAAAACGTTGAGCTATTAGAGTGTCCATATACTAAGAATTTTAAAATATGTAGCAACGTTTTGTTTGTGTGAATTTAAATTTTTGTTCGAATTTATCTAGCTTTCGAGTAAATGACTAAATTAAAAGGATTATTTAAAAACTAAATAATTAATACCTTTCCACGCTGCTGGATTGAGAGTAAATGAAAATACTGTTAAAGTCAGTAAGTGACATTTAGGGGAGCTACTACATAATCCATCTTGCAACTTTTGTAAATACATGATTTATTTTAGCACGGGTAAAGTAAGACTAAAAATGTCTGTTTAGCGGCAAAATATGTACATCATTGAAACTTTGTTTATAACTTTATCTTGGTACTAGAAATGAGGATCTGCCGAGTCCTACCAAAATTTTGGGGTCCAACCCCTCCATTAAGAAATTCCCATACAAAAGAAGAATCGGTATTTTTTACCCACTAACAAAGATTTCCACGCAAAATCAAAACTATTGAAGCTGGTAGTTTGAAATTTTGCTTAGATGATCTTCAGATGTTGTGGGAGCTTATTTAAAAGAAATTACCCATGGGAACGAATTGTAGGGCGTCCGCTAGTTGATATGTACGTTTGGTGTTTCAGTCGCAGACCCTCTATCTTTTAAACTATTATAGACAGCATTTACAAATTTTCAGGAGATACGTATTATGTTAAAAAGATAGAGGGGGTTGGACCCCAAAATTTTCGTAGGACTCGGCTGATCCTCATTTCTAGTGCCAAGATAATGATGTAAACAAAGTTTCATTGATGTATATATTTTGACTCCAAAATATGCTATTTTTCTCGTAATATTTCTTCAGTTTCCCTATTTTTCGCGTATTTCAATGCCTATTAGCATATACCTACAAACGCAAATGTCATTCGTTTATTTAGATGGTGTTTGTAAGTATTTTTTTGTTTTTGTTTATTTTATTGAAAGCACTGATTCATATTTGATAAAATTAATATGGAACCACTTCAGGAGTATACTCTTTGGAACAAAAAAAGAATTTTTAAAAATCGGTCAACATTTGGCGAAGTTATCGCGTAACAAACATTTAAAAAAAAACATACAGTCGAATTGAGTACCTCCCCCTTTTTTGAAGTCGGTTGAAAAGTGGCATCAAGTGGTTTTAAAACCACTGATGCTTTGCGTCTTCTGATAGGAATAGGAGTGAGCGTATACAGTTTGTTAATTCTTGTAGCTAAATTCAATATTCATGCCAAAAAGTGTATCGAATTTCTTCTCAATTTCCTACAACATACTTCTTTAAAATATGATGAATGACTTATTATATTTAAACTCAAAGATAAAACTTTGTTCGATAGGTCTACGAAACATCTTTATGCGTTGGAATCACGACGACGACCGACACAAGGTTCTTGATAGTGTCAGAAATAACTATCAGTATTTTCTTGAAACTCCTTAGTGAATCCTGCTATAATCACGCTCCTGATAAGAAAAACTCACGTAATAGTATTCTTACCTGTCACTACACGGCTATGTATACTCACAATATATTTCGAGTAATTTCATTATAGTCTACAAAACAATTTCTTCTTTGAATCTTTCTTACATTAAAATAATTATGAAGTCCTCTAAAAATCAAACGAAAATCAACTTAGAAAGCAAGGTTGGGTAACCAGTTTCAAATTAATTAAAGTTTGGCGCATCGCTCTGCTCCCTTATCTATTGAAGTTAGTCATTAGTTAAGTTACTTAGGGATAGAGTTAAGTACACTGAGGCAAAATCTATTGTTGAACATGCAGTTTAACGTGCTTGTGATTTTCTGGTGAGCTCTCTTTGATTGAATTTAAGTAGTTAAAGACAGTGGGCGACCTGAGACCGTAAAACGGCTTACTGTTAGAATAGGTACTTATAAGCTCACTTACAAGCCTTTAAAAAACAACGATTAAATGAAAATTTTTACTTAAAGCATGAAATTAATTATAACCCTTCTCAAAATATTTACTCCCAGTTTTTATTTTATGCCATTTGCTTTCAACGTTACGGCTGTTTGAACGTTTACTACGCTTGATAACGTAGCTTCTAATAAAATTGTGTATGTCCGTGCCCAGTCTTAAATAAAGTTCTAGATGTTTATTTACTGAAGTTTACTGAATGCCAATAAGTAAAATATGCACAAACATTTCGATTCGGATTAAACGCCTCCAGATTTGAGAGAAAAAAAACTGCCGGAGAATTTTCTTAAGTTGATTTTCCGGATAATTTGTAGACGCCAAGTGCCGATGAGCCGGACTGAGGCCCGCAAAGCAAATTATAGCAGAACAGTCGAGGGTGCTCCAATTAAAGTTGGAATCAAAATGTATTACTCAGATTCCAATAAAATTGTTTTTTTTTTCAATTATATGAAAATTGAGATTTTCTTTTGCTTGTTTACTAGCACAGTAAACAGCAGTTGCTAACCTATTAAAACTTGCAGGAAAATGTTAAAGGTCTTATTATGAAAATAGAAGAAATAATATTCGAATAGTTTATTACTAACATTGTCGGTATAGACTTTGGAGATTAGGTTGGATTTGAGTCAAATTTGGTCAAATTTGGCACATGTTTTGAAGCCCACGAGATAAATATGTGCTCCAAATTTCATAAATATTAACGTCCAGAAATAGTCATTTTTATCACTGACCAGATCAAAACTATAGTCCAGTTCCAGATAACCTATAAAGTGCAAATTTCGCATTCAGGTAGGTAGTTGGATGAATTACAAAGGAATAAATCAGAAACTAGTAAATTGATTCTATTAGGAACACTTACTTAAAGTGCCTTTAATAAGCCTTTAATGTAATAATCAGCAATCAAAATTGATGACAGCGGGTCTCAATGGTGCCTACTAATAATTTCTGTAAAAAAGTAATGATATCCCATCAAAAAAATAAATGTGAAATGAGAGCCAAATTCAATATTATGATATACTCATCCGATAGGATGACACAGCGCCGGACGGCTTTTTTACCGCATGGATCATTGAAACATTTAAATTTAAAATGTTTTTTTTTTGTAATTTTTAGTGTATTCATTCATGTTTCTATGATCCGTGCAGTAAAAAGCCGTCCGGCGCCGCGTCCGGGCCGGATCATACGGGTTAACAGTTTTATCATTCCGTTTTTTCATATTATCATTCCTTTCTTTCCTTGCTTCCTTTTTTTTGATTGAAGTGCTTACGTGTGTGTACCTGAAACAAAAAGTAAAATTCATAACTCAATGTGCAAAGATTTCTATAATATTAACTAAAACTTTTAGTGAAAAAAGTAAAAGTTGTAATAGATTGACGAAACTATCATAACAAATAATCCAGTGATAAAATCCCTACTAATATTATAAATGCGAAAGTAACTCTGTCTGTCTGTCTGTCTGTCTGTTACCTTTTCACGCCTAAACCGCTGAACCGATTTTGATGAATTTTGGTACAGAGATAGATTAGAGCCTGGGAAAGGACATAGGCTACATTTTATCCCACAGTTGGGCACGATATAACCTGTAGTCCACGCGGGCGGAGCCGCGGGCGGAAAGCTAGTAAGCGATAAATCCAGAATACGAACACTAGGTCTGTAACGAACACTAAAACACTGTTTTTAAAGCGTCGTATAAAAATTACAAGAAATCGACAGAAAAGGGTGACCAAACGGGCAATTTCAAAATTTAATATACAAAATAATTATATTTAAGCATTTAACATGCTGCTTTTTCTAGCTTTTTCTGCCCTTGGAAATTTCGATGTCATACTTTGATAAATGTTACTCTGTTACTCTTAATAACTGTTGTATACATTGTTTGATTTAATTAAATTTTATAAAAAAAAACAAGCATTATATAATTCTTGTAACAATAATAGCTACTTGAGAGCTGTAAAGAAACATGTAAATCTTTAGCAGAATTTCGTGAAGTCAGTTGTAAGTAGGTAATAACAAAGAAGGAAAGCCTGACGGATACAAATGTACAGCGGGTTCGAATGAATTAGGAACTATTGCTGTCTCTGCGTGCTGCGTGACAAAAAGCGTGAATTTTTTACTTCCTTCAAATTGCCTTCAATTATTTACTTCCTCTTTTTATTTTCCTATAAAAAAATACACTTTTATACCACGGATATAGGTAAAGTTGTACCGGTAAATGCGGGGTGGGAAAATACGTATTTTGTTTTTTGCTCTACCATAATATGTACAAGCTCTACTAATACATCACATAATAAGTAAATGTTTTTTTTATTACATTTTTTTAAAGAAAAAAGAAAAAGAATATAAATCTCAACTATTACATAAATCGCAGGATCCTGATTCATATTTATCATTGATCACTCATTAATTCATTAGCCTGAACCCTTGGATCTAGAAAGCTGTGGCACAAGATTTTATTTTATAGCGTTAGTAAGGAAGGATTTCACAAAATCCCTAATGGAAGGGCATCGCCTAGTAAGTTAAATAGCTGCTTTAAAATCGCTTCTTTTTTCATGACATAATTTAAATTGGTTTCTACGAATCAGAATGAAATGAGAAAAATATTTTATAAAATAAATAAAGGTGCTGTAAATAAATCTTGAAGTAAAATGAATTTATTTATTTTTAATGGCATAGTAAGCGTTCTTAGTGTGATAAGTTTTCGAAAACAATAAATAAAACGTAGAATATGACTGTGATAAAAATACTCGAATACTTTGAAAGCAGAAAGTAAAGAACATTTTTGGAATTCCTTTTAAGTCAGAAGGAAATTCTCGAGACCTCATTTTATATATCGGGTTGTAAAACACCTAACTCACGCGTGAAAAAGCTAATATTTTCAGTGGGAGGCCTTAAAACGTTCATTACATTCAATTTAGAGAAAGGTAGGAAGTGGATAACAGTGTTTTAAGACACGTTCATTGGTTTCGGAGAAACTGGATTCTTTTTTCCGAATTCCTTTCTGTATCTGCTCGAGATGGGAAATGGTGAACAAAGTACAAAAGTTAATGAGTGTTCTTATTGAAAATCTTGGAGGTTTGATTAACTTTTCTAGCTAGACTCAAGAGTGTTTTAGCATCTCACATCAATTTGATGGTTTAAGTGAATAAACCCCACACAAACACAGGTTTTCCCTTGTTTCTTGGGTAAAAAACAGTCATTTAAATTATTGTTTTATTTTATCCTCAAACGACATTATAGTTTAACATAAACTTTGTGTTATGTACCTTGGAAAATTGTAGAAAAACTTTATGAATAACTAATTTTTGCATCACAAAATATGAGATTAATAGTTACCAATATCGAGATTTCAGTCTAATTATAACCAATCTTTAATTTTTAATATCTATTCCTACAATAAAGGTTTGATTCCTAGTTTCAGCTAGATGCCAGTTACCGTTAAACTGTGTTTAGGTGATTTCTTATAATCAGCTACATCCAAATATTCCTATGAAGATGCACAGTCTTCGTGAGGTTGGCAGTTTCCTGAACATCCTTGATATTCTACTCTTCATTGCACTTTTATTAGCCTCCTACTTTTTATAACAGGTAGGTATAGTTAAGGGAGGCTGTCGTACAAATGTACAACTTTATGAAGGCACTTATATTCATCTTATGGTTTTGTATCGATCTGCTTTCTACGTCTGCTCCTATAATGTGCGATGTCTGCTTATCGGTAAACGGTAAAATGGGTTCTTAAAAAAACTGTAGAACTGTTTCATTTTCAATAGGATTGTACTGTCAAAAATTCATATTGTTTTCTTCATTAATAACCTTTAGACTCTACAATGAAATGCTTGGGAATATTTAAAATTGTTTTCCAAGTTATACTCAGTATGATTTTTTCCAGAAGACATAAAGCAACAAGACATTTATTTGTTGGCAAACTTAAATCACATATATTGGCAGTTTTGCCGGAGGTTCATATGTATTGAAGAGCTAGTTCTTCAGACAAAGACTATAAAGAAATTAAAACTGAAATGGACGAATCAGCGAAACGTCAAAATGTACATCGAACAGCGACTGACGCAGGAAAACTCCTAAATTAGCATCTGAGTCTTGTGTCCCTCAGGCGAACATGGTGCGTTGTTATCTGCGCTATATCCCTCTAGCTTTGCCTTCGGCATGATTTTCGTCTATAAAAGTACCTAGTTGAGTACAAAAAAGGGTGGAGGAATTCTCGTTTAATATTCAAACTCTTACATGGGATGACTTCAAATTAATTAACGAGGATGTAGGAAGTGGATTTTTTTACTTTTTCGATATTTGTACCTCGGAAGTTTAGATTTGTAGGTTAAATTGCATCTTCAATTTTCACTAATTCAAAACAAATAAAAACTTATGAAGCCATTCTATTAGGTCTAAAGTTAGTGAAAAATTAAGATTTGTATTTGAATTTATGGGGTGATTTATGGGTTAGTCCCCAAGTAAACTCATGAAATTTTGTTTTCAAAAAAACGACTTACTATGCATAGGAAATCTAGTATGAGGAAGCAAACCTTTTTCTACCTTTAGAACTATGTTCCTTGAGTAAAGTTGTTTTGATTAGTGGGCTATTTTTTTAAAAAAGTTTTAAGCCGTTAAACCCCTATTTTTTATTTTTTTTAAATCTAAAATTTGGTAGAGGCTTTAGATCACATTAAGTGTCTATGTCAGCCTCATTGGAAGACACAAAAAAATAAAAAATAAAGGAGAAACCCTTCAGCCCCATCAATCTGTCATGCGTTCATTATAAGAACGCAAGACAAATCGATTTAGTCAAGTTTAGCTTTAAGTGGTCAATGTAAAGTAGCAACGGAAACGGCAAAGAAAAATGGAATTTAGCAAATATTGATTATTTTGAACGTGGTTGCAATAACAATTAAGAAATACTTTCCATGGATTAATCGTTTCTATTAGAATTTTGCACACGTTCTCTCCACCTTTCTGCGGTGACTGAAACTTAATACTAGATATACACAAAATTGCTTTTAAAATGGTTTATCCATTTATTTTGAAGTTCTTAAGATTAAAAATATCTTTCCTGCCTAGCTAATGTTGAACTTGCCATTTATTAGTTGAATGTAAAATAACAGTCTTCCTAATTTTTAATATTTTATCAGAATATTACGTTCCTAATTCATCATACATTTTTAATTAAGTTTTTATTACGTGCTTTGAGAGCCCGAATAATTTCGGAAACCGGTTTGAGAATTAATTTCGGTCTCGTCTCCTATCTTTGAGCGCTACGTCAGGCATTTTCAAGCAAAGTAATAGCTTTATGAGTTCCCCCCTGGATTTAGAGATCCGTTCAAAAGAAAATGACGTTGAAACCTTACGAATCCTGATTACCAATCCGATGAATTTATGAAATATTAGAAAACACGAAAACCGGTAGGTACTGCAAATATGTATATTAATTTAAAAGAAATTTTTTGATATTATTTTTGCTCGTGAATTTTGGAAAACTGGTTTTTTGTACGAAAAAAGTTTTAAGCCGTTTATCCATAGGTAATCAATTGCAATACATTTTTATATAAAGGTTTTTTAAAGCCCAATTGAAAAATGAGAATGTGGAAACCCGTAGACACTCAAAACAGCTTAAAGGTTTGTACAAAATTTGGAAATAGTCAACTTTTTGTCTCAGTTGACTTTGAAATAAGTTAAAAAAATGCTTTGCAAAATTATGGCAACTTCAGTAAGCGTCTTGTGTGTTAGTTGAACTCGAACTTGACCGGTTTTTTAGTGTAATTCCTTCGTATAACGAGCGAAATTAAATTATTGTGTTCGCAGTGTCGGCGGCAGGTGCGCTAAATTGAAACGGTCCTGTTCTTTTTTTGCCGCGAGATATTTATTAACCACAACACACAAAACAATCGGGCAGCCTTTCGTACACATTTTTTTGACAGAAAAATTGATAACAAAATTAATGCGGAATGAAGTGCCATGAACAAACAGTTTTGCTCTAAGAAAAGAAGATTTATTTTTGTTTGAGTTTAGAAATAATATCTTGATGTGTCTTAAGGTATTATTTCTAAACACATATAGAACAGTAAAAGCTAAGATTGTCGAATTTACAAAAGACCAGCTTCCAGAACAAGAATGAATGAACACACAAACTTTCCTCTTGAATCACTTCGTCGATTCAAAGTTTTTTTCCTGTAGAAGTAGGGGATGGTCATTCGCGTGTACAGTTATTTACACGGTTACATAATTTTGCTACGATTCAAAAATTGAAATGATTGTTAGTCAATATGAGATTAATACAAAAATGGTGTGCCGCTGTTTTCATGAAGCAAGGAAAAATAGTTTTGTTATTTTTGTCTCATCTTTATTTCAAGCTAAAGCATCTACTTTTTACATCACTTTAGTCGTGGTAGTTCGAAATTTGTATAAAAATCGTTTATGTTCCTCTAACGTTGTTGATTTAAAATTTTTTTTTTACTTACACATAATTACAATTACATAAAGAAAGGACAACTGCTAGCTAAAATCTCGACATTCATCGCTTCTAACTCTTAAACGGCTGTAACAATTTTGATCAAATATAGCTAAAAACCCTTTCAATTACGTCAGCTTTCAAATAAGAAAAACCGCATCGAAATCGGTTCATTCGTTTAAGAGCTACGATGCCATATACAGATACACATGTCAAACTTAAAACACCCCTCTTTTTTGTCGGGGTATAAAAAAGGCAAGCAATAAAGAAATAACCCACATCACACCACACATGACGAAGGGGCACATCTTGTCATACATCGAGAAGATGTGGGTGGGTCAAACAACATCTAGTTTTGGTGTAGAGATCGTTCCCCTGGAGTCCAGCAGCTCCACAAATTTCCGGCACACCAGGGAAAGTTCCTCAGCCCGGGCTTCTGGCCCGAGGGGATAGTGGTCCGACGCTACGCTACAGGGAGGCGAACACGAAGACCAGCAAGCCGAGTACGAAAGTGACAGCGCCGCGACAACACCGCGGTCCTATGTCACAATGTCAACATTGACAACGCCATAGGGCGAGCAAGCCTTTGCGCGGGACCCTCGCGCAATCAAAGTGAAGTTTCAGCGTGAGCCGAGCGCGAGTTTGTCGTTATCGTGCTAGAGCTGCTGCAAGTCTCTACGCAGCTCGTAATTTTAATTTAAAATATAAGAGTTGTGACCCCCGCTCCGGGTCATACTTGGTGCAAAGGTTGTCCATTGCCATTCAACGTGGTAATGCCGCAAGTGTTATGGGTACTGATGGGTAATGGTTTATTTGACTGATTTTTATCATTTAAGTTTTTGACATAATATGTTTTTGCATTGGTTAAATTTAAAATTTTATTAAATCTATTTTGTTTTATATGTATGTTAGTCTTCAAGGTATTTATCTATGGGCCAATTTGCCTGAAAATAAAGAGTTTTATTAATTTTATAACACATTTGCTCGTAAAGGGTCCCTTATTTCTGCAATTTCAATATCATATTGTATCTCACTTGTCCGGTAATGTAAGATGTTCCGTCTAAAAACTAACGGAATTTTTTAAATCTTAGCAAAAAGTTTTTATATCAGAAAAGTGGTCAAAATTTTATGCATAAAATTAACTTTAGGAGATAAAATACAATAAATAAACAATAAATTCTTTAATTTAATTAATTTTGACAATAAATTACAACCATTTATCTATAACAAAAACACAAAAATATTAATTTACTTTATTAGTAATACTTTCTGTTTTTTGTGCCTTTGCCTAAAAAAACCCTGATGCGCGCGCATCGCTAATTTATGAACTAAGGTGAACAAGTAAAAATTATTCCGCGCGCTACTTCTTTTCTTTGTATTGTTTTTATTTATTTCCTCGCAAAAATGTTGTAAAACGTCGTATGACATACGTGCGCTTTGATAATTACAGCCTCTGTTTTCTTGTAGCAATATCGTCAACGTACCGCATTTATATCATAATGACTATTATTAAATTTATTATAATAAAACAAAACATTACCTCGTCACGTTTAGGTAAATTACAAAACAATCCCCCTCAAACTCCAGGTTCTCTGGAGTGCTAGTTGATCCGTAAAAAGCAATTCTTCGTGCACCGTTAGCCTTTTTCACCGTACATTTAATGCGAATCAATACTATACTTTATATGTTTCCCAATAAGAAGTGCGAAGGATAATAAGCATGTAATATTTTTTATTTATTTATTATAAGATGGGTTAACTCTTGACCTCAACCTAGACCATAAAGGCCAAAGATGAGGTCGACGATGGAGCGAGTTAACCCAGAACATGCCTATAAGGCACTGGTACTCCCACGCACCGACGGAACACAGCAAGCTTTTTGGCGTCGGACTTCGGTAGGAGGGGGTGGTCGCGAACCAGACGGCCCTTCACAGAGCCTACCACACCGCATGAGACCATAGGACGACACCTCAGATTCAGAAAAAAATGAAGTGTCGTTGCCTGGGATGGATTACTACGAGGCAGGTCTCATTTTTAACCCCCGACGCAAAAAGAGGGGTGTTATAAGTTTGACCGCTATGTGTGTGTGTGTGTGTGTGTGTGTCTGTGTGTCTGTCTGTGGCACCGTAGCTCTCAAACGGGTGAACCGATTTGGATGCGGTTTTTTTTATTTACAAGCAGGTTTTTTGGCGATGGTTCTTAGATACGTTTTATCAAAATCGGTTCAGCCGTTTCAAGGTCATCAGCTCTTTTGTTAGCTGCGGTAGGGTTCTTAGACTCTTAATGTGTATTTACTTTACTTTCAAACATACATGTGACCTAAAACTTGAATCACTCATGTATGCTTAATAACTATGCAGGATTATGGAACTCTTGGTCTGATGCTGCAGCCAGGATATCCAGAACACTAGCACACTCTTAAAAAAATAATAGCAGATATGTCGTGTTTGGACTCGTTTTGTTCAGTATTTGATTCTGCATACAATGCAATGGTGGCAACACGGTGAGGTGATGCTGCAGCCAGGATATCCAGAACACTAGCACATCCTTGAAAAAATAATAGCAGATATGTCGTGTTTGGACTCGTTTTGATCAGTATTTGATTCTGCATACAATGCAATGGTGGCAACACCGTGAGCTGATGCTGCGGCCAGGATATCCAGCACACTAGTACACTCTTAATTATTTTGAAAATAAGTTAAAAATTTTAAAATAAAAATTTAATTAAAAATTTAAAAAACCCCCCCCGCAAAAAAGTAAAGCGGACATTTAAAAAGTAAAAAATAATACCTTTCGTTGAGCCATCAAATTCATTTCAGAAATACCTATATATATTTTAATTATCGAAATCGATGGATGGCACGATAGGGTTTGCTCATTAAAATGGCGCTATAATGTCGCGTCGTCGGGGTACCGCTTTAGTGAATCAGTGAATAGTCAATCAAATGAAGGGTCTGATTCACTAAAGCGGTACCCCGACGACGCGACATTATAGCGCCATTTTAATGAGCAAACCCTATCGTGCCATCCATCGATTTCGATAATTAAAATATATATAGGTATTTCTGAAATGAATTTGATGGCTCAACGAAAGGTATTATTTTTTACTTTTTAAATGTCCGCTTTACTTTTTTGCGGGGGGGGGGTTTTTTAAATTTTTAATTTAATTTTTATTTTAAAATTTTTAACTTATTTTCAAAATAATTGTTTCTTTAGTCGCCTCTTACGACACCCACGGAAAGATATGTGGTGGTGTTATTCTCACCACACATGTAATCAAATATTACCAGTTATTGATTTTTCCACCAAATTGGACAGTCATTCGCTTTCAATTGAATAGTCATGAGTTTGTTCTCAGATTTGTGTATGTTTGTGTTCAGACATAGACCAAAGGATCACAATACAAAGAAAACCTTAGCTGTGGGCATTTGAAGTTGTGATGTCAATTAAAATATTAAACGAGTAGTTTTACCTAGTCTAATGATTTTCATTGTGCGTTGTGGAAGATGTGAAGTCGTGGATGGTAGTTAAGAAAGACATAAAATCATTAAATAGGTACGAAAGAGATCGTTATAGTCCTTATTTGATCCGTTTGGTTCCACTGATGATTAACCATTCAGACAAACAGGGAAAAAAAACAATGGCTTCTTGATTACTAAGAAATATCAGCTTCTTGTTTACGTTTAATTAATTAGTGG